>JAQPPZ010014241.1:0-80175 GCA_028583015.1 Wollemia nobilis
ACGACCTAGACCAGGAGTGTCGTTCTACTTATACATCTAAGCTACTAAGGTGGCATTGGGCACCATGCTATCCTAGCACAATGAATTGCACAAAGAGCAGGCTACTTACTATCTTAGCCGCACCCTGGTCAGTTATGAACTTAACTATGCATACATCGAGAATATTTGCTTGGTAGTGGTGTTTGCTACCAAGAAGATATGCCATTACATGTTGAGCAACAAAACATATGTTGTGTCTAAGGAGAATCCATTGCGATACATGATGAGTCATACTTATCATAGTAGCCACACGATGAAATGGATCATGTTGTTGACAGAGTTTGACATAGAATTCATTGGATAGAAATCCATAAAAGGTCAATTCATCGTCGATCAACTGGCAGAGGCTCCTCTTGAAGATGATTAGCCTCTGACCTTCGAACTACCTGATGATGGGGTCTTCCATGTTTCAGAATCGCCAGATTCTGATGAGCCTGAGTCACAGGCTAACATAACCCTATTCTTCGATGGTTCTAAGTGTGAGCAAGGAGGTGGTGCTGGAATTGTATTCTTCACACCGCAAGGGGCTCCAATGCCTCTATCATTTAAATTAGACTTCTTGTGCACCAATAACAATGCAAAATACGAAGCCTTGCTCATAGGTCTTCAGACAGCAGTCACCATGAACATTAAACGATTGAACATCTTTGGTGATTCGCTGTTAATTGTCAATCAAGTTAAGTGATATTCCAATGTAAATGTCCAATTTTGTAGGCCTATAAAGCCCTTGTGGATAATTTTCTGGCACAACTTGAATGGTATGACATCGAGGCACTCCCTTGATCATCGAATTGTTTTACGGATACCATGGCCTCCTTGGGGTCACTAATCCCACCAGACCCTTTCGGTGAGATGACAACTATTCAGGTCAAGAAATTATCGTAACCCGTGATGGAGTGTGCAAGCTCTGCCCTCATGCCAGGAATCCACTTGATCCAGATTGAACCATCTCCGGATAGGTTCTCTCAAATCCAAGATTGTTTGACTCAAGCCAACTGGGGGTCCTTGTTCTCCCCTTCCCCTCTTAATAGCAACACAACATTGTTTTTACAAGTTATTTCTTGCTCAGCTTTTGCTCAGGATGAACTTCAAGAGGTATTGGTTGTTCATACCATCGAGGTTTCTGATCAGCAGGATTGGTACACACCCCTAAGGGATTACCTCAAGTTAGGTACTCTCCCACTTGGATTGACACAAGCCATGAAAAGATCATTCAAACAGAAAACAACAAAACATGTCTTGCTAGGAGACATTTTGTATCATCGGAGCTATGAAGGAATCCTCCTCTGTTGCTTGGACCAGCAGGAGTCTGCTTAGGCAATCACCCAAGCCCATGATGGTACATGCAGTGGCCACTTTAGCGGTATGGTCATCGCAAAGCACATTCTTCGCATGGGTTATTATTGGCCATGTTTAGAGTGAGATTGTTGCGCATATGTGAAGAAGTGCGTGAAGTGTCAACATCATGCCAATTTGACACATGTACCTTCTCAGGCCTTGCAACCGATCCAATCAGCTTGGCCTTTTTCACAGTGGGGCTTTGATCTAATCGGAAAGATCTCCCCTGCATCGTCGGGTCATCACACATTTATCATTACAGCCACAAAGTATTTTACCAAGTGGGTGGAAGCAATTCCATTAACCTCTACGACTGGACCCCGCATTGCAGAGTTTATTTTGCATAATATCATTTGTCATTTTGGTATTCCATCCAATATCCTCTCGGATAATGGGACGCCCTTCAAGAACAAAGACATGTGTGCTTTGACCACAAAGTACAAAATTCAATGCAGTTTTTCAACACCCTATTATCCGTAGGCAAATGGTCAAGCAGAGGCGTCTGATGAAATGCTCATCGCCATCCTCAAAAAGAACATCACAGATAATCATAAGGATTGGAACATTTAGATCTCGCTTGCCCTATGGGCTTATCGCATTAGCATTCAGACGCCCACTGGGGCAACTCCGTTTTCACTGGTGTATGGCTCTGAGGCTGTCATGCCTCTTGATTTGGAAATCCCTTCGCTGCACATATCAATGCAAGAGTTCATCGATGATGACACTACGTGGTAGGCCTGGTTAGATCAACTTACGTTGCTTGATGAACGATGCATCAATGCTCTCGAGAATTTGTGTATCTATCAAGAGCGACTTAAGAGAGCATATAACATGAAGGTTCACCTAAGGGATTTTTAGGTTGGAGATTTGGTCTTAAAAGAGAACCAGCATAATTCTAATTTGTCATCCCATCTCCGAGACAAGTTCGCGTCAAACTAGTTAGGTCCTTATGTGATTTATAGTAAGATAGGACCTGGAACATATCAGCTCGCCTCTCTTGAAGGACTCACAGAGCTAGAACCCTTGAACATTAGTCATTTGAGGCCATTCTACATTTAGAGAGTCATAATCCACATAAAAGCTCCATGGATTGCCACAATCGCTTGGTCAATCCCAAAATGCCCCAAAGGTATCTATAAACCCTTTGGTCAAACAAAAAGCTCCAAGGATTGCCACAATCGATTGGTCAATCCCAAAATGCCCCAAAGGTATCTATAAACCCTTTGGTCAAACCAAAAGCTCCAAGGATTGCCACAATCACTTGGTCAATCCCAAAATGCCCCAAAGGTGTCTATAAACCCTTTGGTCAAACCAAAAGCTCCAAGGATTCCCTTAATCGCTTGGTCAACCTAAAATGCCCCAAAGGTATCCATAAACCCTTTGGTCAAACCAAAAGCTCCAAAGGTTACCATAACTGCTTGGTCAACACAAATATTCAAAAACCAACAAAAACAATAAAAATCATCCAAAAAAAAATAAAAAAAATAACACATTTCATGCATACTTTTAAATATCAAAATACAAAAAAATAGGTTGCATTAGGCATCACCTCCATTCATTGCATATTCGCTAGGTCATACAAGTCAAAAGCACCATAGACTGTAATTACTCAGAAATTTTCTCATTTTTCACATCAAATCAATTTTATCAATGCATACATCCCGCATCACACCATCCCTATTTTTAGCAAATTCAGTTGTCTCCTAATGTATTTACGGTTTTAGTACTGCACCTGTATTTAACTTTCTAGCCAAAAATTGTACACAGTCAAACAAATTTTACACAGGAAAGTTTTACTTGGGTCATGCCTCGTTATGTAATATCCCTACACAAATTTAAAACACAAATAATTCCTCAGTTGTGTGAACGTAAGATGAAAACTACAAATCAGTATAGGGTACCATCGGTGAAATATTAGTCTATTCATCTCCCTATGCGAATGGTTCAAGAATGCTGAGAATTGAAAAAAGGACAAGCTATTCCTCATTCATTCCTTCTACTTAATAGTGGTTTTCACCACTAACAAAAATTCAAAAATCACCATTAATTCCTAAGGTTGTAAGGATTCGTACTACACGTCCTTGCCAAGGATGGGTAGTCATCCCCAAGGCATAAAAGGATCAATGTCCATTCCAAAACACCATCATCACAATCACCTTTGGTCTCTTAGGTTGTAAGGATTCGTACTACACGTCCTTGCCAAGGATGGGTAGTCATCCCCAAGGCCTAAACGATCAATACCCTTACTTCATCATCTCCATACTACACTTTGGTTCCCAAAGTCGTAAGGATTCATACTACACGTCCCTCCCAAGGATGGGTAGTCATCCCCAAGGCCTAAAAGGATCAATGTTATTCACCAATTACAAATATACTAGCTTAACCTTACAAAGCTCAAAAGCCAAATCAAATAACAGTGGTTATCACCACTATTCAAAATCCCTGCTCAAACAGAAAAAAACAAAGAACAAAATAAATAGTGATTTTCATCACTTTGTATATGAGCAAATATCCTAAACCATTGAGCCAATACAAATCCTGAACTTGAATCCCTAGAATTCTCAGTATTTGAAAACCATCTAGGTGATCCTCATTACAGGTTTGGTGGATAGCCTACCTGGCAATGGCGGTATCCTACCCACATGATGATATGTCTGTCACATTAGCTTTGCGTGTGAGTAGACCAATGTTTGCATGTAGATGAGCTAGCTTATGGTACCTTAGATTGTACCATGGATTAATTTTTCTAAATACAACGAAGTTAGTGGAGCTAGTTAGGTGATCCTCAGTATAGGTTTGGTTGATAGCCTATCAGGCACTGGCGGTATCTCGACAAATACCACATAAAATAACTCAATTGAACACACAGGGATGTGAAATAACTTGGTTAACCTCCAAGTCGGATTTATACCTTGTTCAAAAGTCTTGCGAGATAAATGTATAGTCTTGGCTAGTTAGTTAAAATATCTGAATCTCAAAAAAGCTTAACTCCATTTTAAAAACAACTAGTCCATTTCATTCCATACATCACCATCAAAAAAAAAAAAAAAATGCAACATACAACAACACAGTTGTCATATGCAACGTCATTCCGCAAAATTCATCCCATAAGCACAACAAGCCAGCAAATCTTGTACAATCTATGGTGCCATTGATAAGTTATCAACATCATTTCATTCATTCCATATGGATCCATCATATCATTATCAACATCGCAATCATAATCCCATATGCATCCATCATTATAAATCAATGTGCATAAACAGACAGACACATCATGCAAAGTTTATAAAAACCAAAAACACAAAATCATCTATATATATATATATCATCAAAAAAATGCCCGCAGGCTACAATGAACCGGTCCTCGGACCCCGCCACAAAAACAACAAAGCTCAAAAACCCCCATGCCTAGGGCATCGGCCACCATGATCACACAGGATCGGTGTGACGGGAACTACCCCCCGTGGTGTGGGTCCTATGGGACCTCTCAGGGTAACTGTTACTCGCCCCTGCATCACACCTACTAGTGCCCCCGTCATCTAGCCGCCTGTGACGAGACGATGCTGACTGCTCAGTATCATTGTCTCTCATCCGACGTGAAGAGCCATCTCTAGGAGGCTCAGGTAACCACCCACCAAGGTGGATGATCTCTCCCTCCATATCCATCCAATGTTGACACCAATCTGCCTCCTACCGATGCCAATCTTCCTCCTACCGATGCCAATCTGCTTCCCACTGTCGCCAATCTGCCTCCCGTTGATCCCACTCTACCTCCCACTGATGGTAGTAAGCTACTACGTCATCGCGCTATGTTAGCTGCATTCGCAAGAGCTCCCTCTCTCGTGCAGCATCGATATCCCACTCCTACCGATGGGATGTAGCCCATGCCTTCTCTCGCTCCACTAGCTAAGTCCTCAAGAGATCTCTCTCCTATAAAGCCTCTCCCAGCTCCTCATATCGCCTCTGTAGTAGCCCCGTCAATCATGCATTCTCAGTGTGCAACCCTGCCTCCATGTCCTCCGACACTACCTAAGGCCTCGATGAATCTGGGACATCAGCCTGCTCTGGCTCCCACTACTTTAGGACATCCTGCCTTTCCAGCTAGTCTAGAACCCCATAATCCCCGCCTGCATCCTCAACCTCCACCATCTTCGCATCATCTAGTGGAGCACCCCAATCCTCATCTGGTTCTTCTGCACCCTCATCCCCTACTGCTATCACCTTTGCCCTACCTAGCGGCCCCTCACCTCGCCACCGTTGCAAGGTCCACCATTGCTCATACTCGGTAGTAACTCCGACGTCATCCACATCCAAGACGTCAATAGTCGTATCTGAATCCTTTCCAAGTGGCGCAACGACTGGTCGGTCCAGAGTCCTCTCATCTCCTCGACGTCGATAGACCGTGGGCTCACCAGGAATCCCTTGGCACACCCCAAACTATCGTGTAACCCAGTTGTATGGGAACAACTCCTGCTTAGTACCATGCCTCCCAATCAGCCACCACTCCCTCCATACCCATCAGATCCACTCTCCAGCCTCAGGCTAGGCTGGACAATCCTAGTAGGGGCGCTAGAACACCTCCCCTGTAGTAAGTCGAGCGAAGGCATCGGTATAGTGCCCTACTACACCTGCCCATCGTCGACTCTGACCCTGCTCCTTCGACCTTCACCATAGTACCCCATATCCAATCTCTCAATTTGCCATCTCTTCCTGAGTCGTCCAAAGCAGCCACACTGGCCTCTCCATTACTATGTGCTGCCAAGCCCAAAATTGTAACAAGTAGCTGCAACTAATCCCCTTTCGCTTATGATAGCGGACCTCGTACATCTCATCATAAAGCTATGTCAGCAGAGTCTGTCCCCATCTCATGATCATCGATGCATCCGTAGGACACTCCACCAGCCTGAACACCACCTCCAGTAGGTTCCATTGGAACCTCATGCCCGAAGAGTCAGGGAGTAGCATGTTGGAAATGAGACCTATGAGTAATGCGTGCCTCATTCCCAACAACCCCTTCTCTAGCCACCATCGAACCAATATGCCACCAATATGATAGTCAATCTCTTCCCTCTCCATTGGGCTCTCCACACCCAACTCCTACCCATGCCCGAAACAGCATATTAGTACTACTGTCCTCCAATCCCAAGGCGTCGTTCGGATCGGCAGTCCGTCTATTGGAACCCGAAGAATTCGATAGACATCCTCCAAGGTCACCGTCATCTCCCCTATTGGGAGATGGAATGTGTTGGTCCGTGGATCCCACATATTTATCAGGGCCATCAGATAGGCCCGATACCCAACCACCAGCTCCAGCCGAGTGCTTCACTTCACAGAATTGACCTCCTCCTCAGAGCTCCAAATCGCCAAGAAAAACAAGTGCAAATGAGCCCAAAACTCAGTTTTGGCCTTTAAGAAGGCTTTTTGAGCCTGTATTCGTTCTCCCCTGGGATGAGCACTCTGGTTAGCACTCGTCCCACCCTGGGACGAATACTAAATAGGAATTCGTCCCACCCTGGAACAAATACAGAGCAAAAATTTCAAAAACAGCAAAAACTGCACAAAAATGCATCAAAACAAGCAATAAAACTATCCAATCAAAGTGCTTTTGCACTTGATATACTGGGCATGCAAAATAGATGTCGGGGTCACAAATCCTCACTATCCTACTCCCTAAGAAGGCTACTATAGCCGGACCGCTCCCCAGGAAGACAGATTTTTGATATTTTCATCCCTAAACAGTGTCACCAAAACGGGTCAAAACCCATCCAAAAATAGCAATATCATTGCCAAACGAAGACGTATTTGCGCCTGACATTCTTGGCATCCAAAAAAAATGTTGGGGTCAAAAATTGTCACTATCCTACTCACTAAGAAGGCTACCATAGCCGGACCGCTCCACGGGAAGATGGATTTTTGCCAATTTTAGCTCTAAAATGCATCACAAAAAGGGTTTAAACCCACCAAATCTAGGTCAGAATGTTCAAAAACTGCTTTCATATTTAATGGTAAACAACTGAAGGTACCCTTACCTAAGTCATCTTGGGTCAAGCAACTCGTCGCTTTTCTCATGTTGGTCATTCCCTCATTGATTCGTCGCTTGAGGGGGTAGTCACACTTAGTCGCCAATCAACAACATACCCAATCCTGGAAATGACACACATTCAAAGGATCATTGCAAAATACAATCATGCTCCTGCTTGGGGAAGCAAACAAGCAATAATCACAAGCTGATCAAACACTTGGCATTCGTGAATCATGAACTCAAGGTTCCCACAAACAAAAGGTTGCGCCCTTTGCCTATTCATGATTGATCAATGTCCAAGCTCAAGTAACACCTCATCAAAAAAGGTTAACACTTGAATTAAGTTCCTTAGCTCATCCGCAGCAAGGATTCTAGAATGTGTGCCCTTTCCATACTTGGGGCATCAAGAGTTGGTTAGGTTACTGAGAAACCCTAATCATTAGTGCTTTGGTTATTTATTTTTGCTCGGCGATGCGCCTTACACAACGCTTCTCAAAAAGGGGCATCTGTAGACACCAAAACAACACCAATCCGATTATGTGACAAAAAGCGTTGATCGCATTGACATAAACAGCCCCTAGGGTAGCCCCCAGAGGTCAAACAGTGGTCCTAACCACTCCCAAAAGTAGTTTGGAAGGTCAAAGGTCAATTTGGCACCTTTTTGGCACCTTGCTCTTTGCTCATCCCACCCTAGGATGAATACAAACTGGCATTCGTCCCACCCAGGGACGAATAGCAGCATTCGCCCCAAGGTGAGGCGAATAGAAGGTTTGACTAGAAAAAAAAGTCAAACATCGGCAACTCCTCCAGTTAACTAAGGCTTCAGGCCATGCAATTGCGAGGAATAGCTTTTATTCAAGAAGAGAGACTTCGATCATGCATGTCTTTATTTTAGAGACCTCATGCAAGGAGATTCTAAATCAGGGAACTAGCTTTTCTCTGAAAATAGGACAGTTAACTCAAGTAGTGCCCTTGCATGTGCAATTTAAACAAGGAGACCCTAAGGTTTATAAATTGGGGAGTTTTCCCACCCAAAAGAGATACAGAGAAGGAGCATTTGAGCAACAAAGTGCTGCAAATTTACATACTTGTGATTTGTGCTTTCACATCCTTAATCTCTCATCTGAAAGGGAGGTTATTGGGTGAGTATTGGAAACACGAATCCAGACCCAAAACCCAAATTTTGACCATAAAAACTCACAAATTTTTTTGAAAACACCTTATAAAGATTTTTGGACCCATCCCAAGTGGATTGGTACTGAAACAGTGTCCCAAACGGTGGGTGTCCTGCCCCCGGGCGCTCCCCAAACTGTCACAGTCCTATTCACCCCACCCCAGGACGATTAGAAATTTGTGATAGATTTCTTTATTTTTTCTTTTGCATTTTATTCTAGATATGCTAAATAGGTTACAGTTCAAATTTCATTTCATTCTGAGCAATTTTGATCAGGTTTTTGTCATTTCCTACCTTTACTAACTTGCAGATGGCACCGGAAAAATCTGGGTGATAGAGGTAAAATTGGAAAAATATGACCTCTTGGGTCTTCCCAAAACACCCCCAATTAGCTAACCCCAAGTTTGCAGGTCATTTGGAGCTGCCGAGATAGGACATTGAAGAGGGTGCTTTTTGACAGGTTATTGTAGGTCTATTCGTCCCACCCTGGAGCGAATACAAATCTGTGAGGAATTTCCCAACTGTTCTTTTTGTATAGGTCTTCTAATAACATATTTATGCTACTGTTAAATTTTTAGGTCAATCCGAGGTCATTTGATTATCGATTTAATATTTACATGCATATACTGACAGTAAGCCTTGGGAATTACATGCTTTATTATATCTGCAGGTGCTACTAATCTTTTCTATTTCTTCAAAAATAGGTTTTTGACATCAGAAGAGCAGGAAGGAGTGAACAATCATACACACAAGCGGTGGTGACGTTTTGGTCCGCCCATCTTATATGTGGGCATGCGGAAGAAGGATTGTTGTTTATAGATGCGATAAGAAGCTTATTTGACGCTCCTATTTCCTAAAAAGGAAGGAGACATATTGTAACACAAATCTGAAAAGCATATCAATAAAAAAGGTCGTATTTTATATTGCTTTCATCTTGTGTCAATTCGTCTATGCTCTTTCTTTTTATGCACTTTGTAATACATAGGCTATAAGCGTTAAGTTTGATTTTAAAAGCATCCATTTTGGCACTTTCTTTTTTGTTTCCATATCCTCGTGCTTTCAAAAAGTGATGCCTCATGAGTTGTATTGGGGATAGTACTTATGCAAGAAGGTCAACCACTTGCTTTCATAAGAAAGGACTTATTAGGATGGAACCTCACAAAATAAACTTATGAGAAGGTAATGATGGCCATTATATTTGTTATCCTCCATTGTCGACCATACTTTTTACGATGACACTTCATCATTAAGACCAATCATCATAGCTTTAAGTATCTTTTGGAGCAAATAATTTCTTCTCCTAAGCAACAAAAATGGGTCACTAAGCTCTTGGGATATGACTACGAGATAGTCTATCATAAAGGGAAGGAAAATATCATTGTTGATGCTCTTTCTAGATTGCCTAAAATATAGGATATCATATATGTAGTATCCATAATTAAGGATAATTTTTTATATACACTTGAGTTTGAATGGTAGGTAAACACCACACTTGCCAATATTATTTAGGATTTACAGACAACAACAAGGATCCATCCCAAATATTCTTAGAAATAGGAGAACTCCACTATAAGAATCAAATTGTTATTCCACCTTCGTCCTCACTTAAATATTAGATTCTCCAAGAGCTTCATTCCTCTTCGATAGGGGGACACACAAGTTTTTTATGAACCTACGAATAGGTAAAGCACAATATCTATTGGCTAGCATTGAAATCATATATCAAGGAGTTTGTGGATAGTTGTGGCACTTGTCAGCAACAAAAGGGGGAAACATTTACTACTCCATTATTACTTCAATATTTACCTATTCTACAGTCCCTGTGGAAATATATATCCATGAGCTTCTTTTAAGGTCTTGCTCTCTTAAAAGTTAACAATCGTAATGGTAATCATAGATCGATTGACCAAATATGCTCATTTTTTGTCTCTCAATCATCCTTAAACTTCCAAGATAATAAAATATATTTTCATGCATCATATGCATAGGAGAGCATATTCTATCATCAATGAATGCTATAAGATATTCACTAGTAAGTGATGGGAGGAGCTACATCACATTCAAGGAAATCAGTTGAAAAGAAGCACATCATATCGCCCCTAGATAGATGGCTAGACAAAGGTAGTGAATAAATATCTTAATACCTATCTTCATTGTATCTTTTAGATAATCAATCCAAGTGGATTCAATGGCTTTCCTTAGCCAAATGGTGCTATAATACTACTTTTCACACTACCACATGGATGACACCATATGAAGTTGTGTATGATCAACCACCCCCAACACTCACCTCTTGCCAATCATTTCAAAGGCCTCCCTTATCCATTTGAGATTTGAGGATTAAAATTTCTAAATGGGGGTGGAATGTTATATACCTGACACTTGTAATACATTAGGGTATATGTTATTGTAATAAGGTGGACCATATATTTAGCTAGAAATGGGCCACATGTTATGTTAGGAGAGTGTGTTGTCATAGGATCTTGTTTTATCATAGAATATTTTTGTTGTCATAGAATTATGAATGTAACTATGAATAATAAATGTAACTATTGGTATTAAGAATGCAACTATCATAAATTAGGTAAGTTAGAAATATTGTTATAGCAGGATATCATAGAATATTGTCATAACATGTCAAGAAATATTTTTGTAAATATTATAAAATGATATGGATGTAACTCTCACAAGTTAGAGAAGAATATACTTATTTTGTAAGGAGGTTGCCCTTCAAAGAGGCCTATGATACTAACATTTCTCATTTTAGATTCTTGCAATTATTGTTCTTATGTTTCACACATGTATGTTTTGTTATCAAAATTAATATTGCTTTCATTAATATTCTATGAATCACGGACATATTATCTTTGGCATTGAATTTCTTATCTCAGTTCAACTCTTTTTTAAGGATTTAAAGGGTAATTTTGGCAAGAACATAAGAGGTTCATTGTGGTTTGATAGTGAAGGCTTGAGATCTTCAATAGAAGGTTCACAATTTGAATTCAATGTGGTAGGGTATATGTGCTTCATAGATAGATAGTGCTACATGAGTACCTCCTCCCATGCATAATGAACCTAGAGGAATATGAGGTAGTCAATTGAGCAATGTTAGTGGACTTTTAAAATCTACATAAATACAATATGTTTTGGTTTTTACTAAATACCGTAAATAGATACATTTTGTAACTTATAATGCCTCATTATTTTATATATATTACATTATAATTGAAATATGTCACACCTTGCTCTCACAAACATCATTTAAACCAATAAAATATATAGGACATTCACTCAATTGAATACTTATATATAAAACAAGATATTTAATAAACTATGTACACTATGCTAAGTATACTAATAATATATTTAATAAATGTTATATTTTAAATCAATAAAAGCATTGCATGTTTAGTAAATAATAGTCCTAAATTATATAAAATAATGTTTTCACTTTTATATTTAAGTATCTATCAAAAAAATTATTAAACAAAATATTTAATCATAATAATGTTATTATTAGTTATTTAAATGCACATATTATATTAAATTCTATCAAAAATTATTACTTAACCAATATATTTCCATCGTCATCAAACTCAAAACTTTCCATGGTCATCAAACTTAAAACCTCCTATGGTCATCAAACTTAAAACCTCCTAGGGTTAATGAAAAAAAAATATTGCAATACAAACATCCCATTTTCTACTATAGATTAAATCTCAAAGCTCTAATTTATATTAATGTAATTACAATTGGAATAAAATAAATTCAAAATATAATCATAATACAAACATTCCACTTTCTAATATAATTGTCACCTATCTGATTTTATTTGTAATGAGGTCTTAACTAATATGGGCATTAAAACCCACCATTGACACAAGGCCTCTATGACCATAATTGAAAATAACCCATCTCAACCAACTCGGGCAAATTCTTTAAACAAAATAATGATTATATATTAACATCAATTCATCTTTCTTGCATTATAAATTTCAAGTCATGTTGAATTACAAAAGGATTAAAATGACCCCATGGCTTCTCTTGCATTACGTTAAGTAGATAAAAATTAATTTGGTTAGTTACATTTGAATTTGAATATAGGAATACACATATATAAACAAAATTATAATATTCAATGTTAACTGAAATTAAACATACATGTCAAAGCCTAAAAAATGTAAATTATTAGTATCATTAAATTAAAATTTTAAATTAATAGATTATCTTTAAAACTATTAACTTTTATTTAAAATTTATCTTTCATCTTAATTTTGGACAACCCTTCCATATAAAATAAATATCTCAAAAAAAATGTTGTTAAACAAATCAACAAGAAAATTAATAAATGTCTACCAATCAAGGAAATGTGCTTGTTAATCCAATTGTCTAAATTGTAATAGAACTTATTAATGAACCACTTCTACATGTCTATCATTGGTTAAGTGGGATGTGAAGCTGCTATTTGGAAAGAATCCTTGGAAAGCCTTATAATATTTCATGTTTAGTCTACCCTTTTTTATTTAGTTTTGCATGAAATAGATTATTTTAACAAAATTTTGAATGCATCATACTTCATCATTTACGACTTACCCCTAGCTTAGTGCTTTGGGAAAGCAAAACCATTGGCTACTAAATGACTAATGCTATGATTGAACCTTCCTTAGATAAGGCTCAATTTTTTTCTCTTCATATATCTAATGGAAGAGACACGTCCTTAGCAATGATTACCTAATATCTTTAGATCCCTTCTTGAAAGATTACCTTTTATTCAAAAGAGGTATTCGATAGTTTATTTATCTATTGATATATGTGGGGAGCAAGTGGAAGTCTTGTTCTATTCTCAAAACTAGTTCATCCTTTGTTCTCACTTAAAAAGTGGTATCCTTATCACTTAAAGCCTTGCCAATGATAAATTATAGGTTAATACTTCCACTATTACTACATGTAATGAAACTAAGGATTAGATATGGCCAAATGAGAAAATTATCTATGATACAAGGGTCAAGACTCTCTACAAATCACTTGTTCATCTTATCTTTGTAGCTTCTAAACTTAACAATAAGTGGAATACTAGTTTTTTTTATTCTTCATAAATAATTTTGAAGACATTTTGAATTAGTAAAATTTATAACTTACTATCAATTACTTTAATATTCATCATCTCAATCTTTTTTTTTTAACTTAATTAGAAAAACATTAAAAAAAAATTGAAAGACTTTAATAATTTAAGATATATTAACAAAAAAATATTTATAAAAATAAATATGTAAGTTAGGTTATTTTTTATTAAAATAAAAAATAAAAACTCATTCAAATCTTGATGAATAAAAAAATATATTAATATATAAGTGAAGGGTGTTAGTGAAATATTCTAACATCACTAACTAAAATCTAACTTAACCCATTAACAAATATATCTTTCACATACTACCTCACAAAATTTCAACATGTGCACCAAATTTCAATCTTAAAATACTTTCTCACTACATAGACCAACTATGTTTAACTTAGACACTCATTATGTAGTATAGTATATAATCTTACCCTTTTGAATTCACTTCTTAAACCTATTATTTGGAATTACAAAATAGTACATCAAAATCAATGTGCAAAGTAATCAACTATTATAATTCTAATATAATGTTTGTAATTATTTTATAACATTAATGAGTTTTTTTAACACGCAACTCAATTTTAAAAGACTTTATTATAAATAATTGTTTAATAAATAATTATATTTATTATATTTAATAATAATTTTTTATTTATTTTTTATTTAATAATTTTATAAAATAGTTAAAAAGAATCTTAATTGGGTGTGTGAGGATCTCCTGGAGGTTTATGTTGAGGCCTTCCGTTTGGAATCTTTGGGCCAGTCAATTAATACAGGTATTATTAGACTTTTGCCTAAAGGGGGAGATAAATATCTTATTAAAAACTGGCATCCTATTACTTTATTAAATGTTTCTTATAAAATTATTGCTAAAGTGTTGGCTTTGCGGCTTACTACTGTCTTGCAAGACTTTATTAGCCCTACTCAGACTGGCTTTATTAAGGGCAGATTTATACTTGAAAATCTCATAACTTGCTGGGAGGCTATGAGCTGGGCCAGGAGTTCTGGGCAGAATGTTGGGCTATTGCTACTTGATTTTGAAAAAGCCTATGACATAATTGAATGGGATTTTATTTTGATGGCTCTTGAAGCTTTTGGCTTTCCTCCAAACTTTTGTAAGATGGTCAGGGTCCTTTTATCCGATGTTGTCACTTATATAGATGTTAATGGCTCCTTTTCTGATCCTATTTATCTTCAGAGGTCTATTCGTCAAGGTTGTCCTTTAGCGCCAGCTCTCTTTGTTATTGCCAGTGATGCCCTTTACTATTTGCTCAGACATTCTTTATATTATCCTAAGGTGCAAGGCATTACTCTTCCGAATGGTGATGACCTTCTTAATGTGCAATTTGCTGATGATACTAACATTTTTGTTTCCTTAGATGAGGAAAATATGAATAATTTGTTTCATGTTCTATCCATTTTTCAAAGTGCTTCTGGTGCTAAGATTTCCTTTCCCAAATCAATTTTGCTTGGTTGGGATTGGAATCCTCCTTCTTGGTTTTCTAGATTTCCTATTCAATGGGGAGGACCTACGAAGCAGGTTCGTTATCTTGGTATTCCCTTTGCAGTGGATCCTTGCCTCAAAGATATGTGGGACTGGGTTAAAAATAAAATAATTGGCAAATTATGCAAATGGAACAGATTTCCATTGTCTTTTGCTGATCGGTTTCAGGTCTGCCAAAAAATTTTGTCCTCATATTCCACTTATTTTGCTTCTACTTGGCTTTTTTCTACCTATCAGGTGGATGTGATTCAAAAATATATCCGTAGATTTTTATGATAAGATGGTCAAGTTGGGTGTAAAACACACTTAGTTAATTGTAGGTGGTGTACTTCTGAAAAGTTGAAAGGTGGTTTAGGACTGAAAAATGTTAAATTTCAAGGCATTGCATTATCCGTTAAGTGGATTGTGAAATTTTTAGATGGCAGTGAACCTGGGAAGGTTCTGGTCAGATATAATATTTCCAATGTTGTCCCTCATAAAGCAAAATTCTAAAAAAACTTGCACATTACGGATATTCTCTTTGGAAAGTTTCATGTTGTACCTGTTGGATCAACAGTTTTTCATAGTATTTGGAGGGCCTAGGAAATGGTTCGTGATAAAATTGTTATTGAGAATTTTGCTGGGCACAATGTTGATTTTTATTTTAAATTTGGTTCTATTTGGTGGAATATTTGGTACAATAATAAGCCTCTTGCTCTTATCAGAGGTTGTTCTACTAAAAAATGGGCAGCCAAAGGTATTAATACTTTTAATTATATATTGGTCAAAGGTAATATCATGCCTTGGAAATGTCTTAGTTTCGTGTATGATCTTCCACAATCTTAGTGGAGGACATATTCTTTACTAAGGCTTTCCTTTTTTCAGCATGGACGACATGTTTTTATTGATGATCTTCAGCAGTTTTATGATTCTTGTAAGTGGTCCGATGGTACCAGACTCAAGTGCACTAAGGCTAAGTTGTTGTATATTCTCTTACATGATGCTTCTGGTATTGTTTGTCATGTCAACAGTAGTTGGCAACTGGCTCTCATTGTTAATCAGATTCAAAGCATTTTCTAGCACTTATGGTTCAGTCCATTAGAGCCTAAAAAGGCTTGTTTCATATGGATGCTTTTGTTACAGAGGCTACCAATCAGTAGAGAGCCTCATAATTATTCTATATGTTCTCTATGTCGGGTTCTAGATACATTTTATCATAGATTTTTTGATTGTTTATATGCTCATGAAATTTAGAGTTTGTTTTTTCTACTATGACTGGTTGGAACATCAGTAATGTGCCTATTAGACAACATATCTTATTTGGCTTCATTCCTCAGATGCATCACTGTTTTAATATGTTTTGGTTAATGTTATCTACTGAGATTTTATGGCATATTTGGTCTGCTAGAAATGATGAGTTATTTCGGCAAGTTATGAGAATCCTTACTGAGTCTCTGAGGAGACTCACAAGGCTGAAAATTTTGCTACAGGTTGCTCATGTGATGATAAATTTCAAGTCCAAATTCAGATCAAAGAATTCTCTTTTCTTTCCTCATCTTCAAAAGCTTCATTTTTAGATTGACGACTATTCTCAGGTGCTTTTGATTCAGCATTATCTTCAGATGTTTGTTTCAGATTACAATGCCAAAGATGATCGTAGCATATAGTTTCTTTTATGCAGATCCAAGGTTCCTTCCTGTTGCTGCCTTGGATTTTGGGATGATAAAGATATTTTGTAATGGGTTTTACTGGGTAGTTGTTCTTAGTTCTAATTTTTATAATCTTTATATATATATATATATATAGTAGTCTTTAACCTTCAATCAGATGCTTTATACATTTTTGTTTTGATATTAATAAAGTAAACGATCTTTCATTAAAAAAAAAAACTAAAAAAATTTAGATTTAACATTCAAATGATTATTATTAACTTTTTAAATTAATGATAAAATTAATCATATTATACAATTTGATCTAAAAAAACATTGACTAACTATATTAAACTTATAAAAACAAAGGAACGTGTATTAAAATGAAATAGAATGTGAAATAAAATTTCATCATCTGAAAACATCTATAGAAGAAAATTATTACATAAAACCGGTTAAAAAACAAGAATCTTACATAAGGTTAAAAAATCCCACATAGTTGGCTCGCCTAAAAGCCTATTATCCATTATAATATTAAATAAATTTAAATTTAAAAATAAATAATAAAAATATATATTTAAGCAACTATATAAAAAATAAACAGATGCAATCACTTTCTTATAAATAAAAAATAAATTAATTAAATGAATCCAGTACCGATCGTTTGAGGACAATTGATTCTCAAAATTCAAATTCCAAAGAGAATATTACAATCACTTTCTTATAAATAAAAAAAATTAAATTAAATGAATCCAGTACCGATGGTTTGAGGACAATTGATTCTCAAAATTCAAATTCCAAAGAAAATAGAATATATCCATAGAAAATTAATAGGGGGATTAGTATAAGAAGAGAATAGAATATATCCATAGAAAAATTAATAAGGAGATAAGTACAAGAAAAGAAGAAAAGAGAATATATATATAGAGGAAGATTACACAAGAGAAATCAAGCATAAAGAATATGCATGGTTTAATATAAAAATTATTTTATTAATACACCATCCAAACTATGGGTTGATGTGACTTAATATATATGCCTCAATTGAAAGTAGAATCGTGCTTCTAATCTTTTAGCCCAACGAAAAACATCTATAGCAGAAAATTATTACATAAAACCGGTTAAAAAACAAGAATCTTACATAAGGTTAAAAAATCCCACATAGTTGGTTCGCCTAAAAGCCTATTATCCATTATAATATTAAATAAATTTAAATTTAAAAATAAATAATAAAAATATATATTTAAGCAACTATATAAAAAATAAACAGATGCAATCACTTTCTTATAAATAAAAAATAAATTAATTAAATGAATCCAGTACCGATCGTTTGAGGACAATTGATTCTCAAAATTCAAATTCCAAAGAGAATATTACAATCACTTTCTTATAAATTAAAAAAATTAAATTAAACGAATCCAGTACCGATGGTTTGAGGACAATTGATTCTCAAAATTCAAATTCCAAAGAAAATAGAATATATCCATAGAAAATTAATAGGGGGATTAGTATAAGAAGAGAATAGAATATATCCATAGAAAAATTAATAAGGAGATAAGTACAAGAAAAGAAGAAAAGAGAATATATATATATATAGAGGAAGATTACACAAGAGAAATCAAGCATAAAGAATATGCATGGTTTAATATAAAAATTATTTTATTAATACACCATCCAAACTATGGGTTGATGTGACTTAATATATATGCCTCAATTGAAAGTAGAATCGTGCTTCTAATCTTTTAGCCCAACGAAAAACATCTATAGCAGAAAATTATTACATAAAACTGGTTAAAAAACAAGAATCTTACATAAGGTTAAAAAATCCCACATAGTTGGCTCGCCTAAAAGCCTATTATCCATTATAATATTAAATAAATTTAAATTTAAAAATAAATAATAAAAATATATATTTAAGCAACTATATAAAAAATAAACAGATGCAATCACTTTCTTATAAATAAAAAATAAATTAATTAAATGAATCCAGTACCGATCGTTTGAGGACAATTGATTCTCAAAATTCAAATTCCAAAGAGAATATTACAATCACTTTCTTATAAATAAAAAAAATTAAATTAAATGAATCCAGTACCGATGGTTTGAGGACAATTGATTCTCAAAATTCAAATTCCAAAGAAAATAGAATATATCCATAGAAAATTAATAGGGGGATTAGTATAAGAAGAGAATAGAATATATCCATAGAAAAATTAATAAGGAGATAAGCACAAGAAAAGAAGCAAGAGAAATCAAGCATAAAGAATATGCATGGTTTAATATAAAAATTATTTTATTAATACACCATCCAAACTATGGGTTGATGTGACTTAATATATATGCCTCAATTGAAAGTAGAATCGTGCTTCTAATCTTTTAGCCCAACGAGAATAAATTAGTTGAATGTACAAACAGTTCTGGCACGTCATTCTCAAGGAAACGTTTTGCCGTTTATTGAGGGTAAAGGAAAAGACAACATATACAATACATCTGCCATTTTATCTTGCTAAATTTGCCTGTTCAATGCAAATGTGAATGGCTTCATAAATGCTCCTTTTTATAGTAATTGCATAGACTTAATGTAATATAATATAATTAATTTATAGAAACATATGTGAGGGCATGAATTATGCTGTACATGCAGAAACACATTTACTACTTTAACGGACAGGTTGTATAGTACTCAAAATATATTACAGTATTACGATACGCGTAGCTTCAAAATATACTGTTGGCATTTAGATCGGAGAATGTCACGCTGAAAATGGATGCTTCATTACAGAATTGTAGGAGTCTCTGATGTTGAAGATTGAGTATATCTATTAAATTTTAGTGTTAAAAGCAATATGATAAGAAAGTGAAACATATAAATGAATCTTTGAAATTCATTACTTTTTAAAGCCTGTTCTGGCTAACCAAAGAATCCTATGACCACTTTTTAATATTTACTACACAATTTTTTTTCGTAGCAGCATGATAGAATAATTTTCATTAGCACTTATTAAGATGAAAATTAAAGAATTGCTTCGAACATATTTGAGCTCAAAGACGTGGACATCTTGACTTAAAAAAACTGTTTTGTGATTATTTACTATGTAAGAATCTCATGTGTAGAGGCGTGAACCTTTGGTCTACAATCATTCTGAAACTTCTTTTCGTGGCTGGGATTAACGATAAGACGCGGCAACTACTCGTTTACGTGACAAATACAGTAAAATATTTATCTGAAAAAGAAATTATTCCTAGCCTTCCTATTACGAAATAAGCCGAAGTATGGTAAACATCAAGTCATCCAGTGGAAGAGGTTTCGTCCTACTTGTTTGGAATGAGTCTTTAACCACCGGTGCATATGCCTTATACGCCACTTTAAATTCACCTCTTAAGCTATATTTGCCAACATCATCCTTATCCTCAACATTGGAGGTAATACTAATGGAGAAACCTTATCCTCAACATTGGACGTAATACTAGATGGAGAAACCTAGGGGAAATTATTTTACAAGGTTAACGATTTCTGAAGGGCGTGCACGTGCACCTCTTGAAAAGACGACCTTCAAAATAGAGCAATCCAATTAAAAAAAAAAAATTCCAAACTCAATGCTGCGGTTCAATTTTATTATGATTATGATAAACTTGATTCAAGAATATTTATACATATAACAATCCACTTTTAATATAACAAAAAAAAAACGGTTATATGTGGTTTCTATAATGAAATTTAACTAGTTTTATACGTTGAGCATTTAATTACTGCTTCTTTCTTCTTATTAAATTTTTAATAAAACAACTAATTAATATTTTCCAACAATCTCCTCCTAATGCTTAAGGTTCTATAATTTCTTAAACAAAACTTTCTCCATGTTTTCAAATGATAACATTCATTCTATTTTTCTAGTCATGATGTATCCTCAAACATTCCAAATGCATCATACAAAAAATTATGTGTCTGACTGACACCCCAACAAATTCGTTCTATAGCAAGTAAGGAAATGGTGTCTTTGCTGGTTGACATCCAAAATGAATTTCAACAAATTCATTCACCAAATTAGAAACAACACCAAACATGTAATTTTTAACAAATTCACTTACTTAACGACCTAAAATGAATATCCCAAACTAGAGACTTTGAACATAGTCTCACTACAAAATGAGAACATTAACAAATCCACAACCAGTTGTAACCGATCATGAAATCATTCTTTCAATTTTTTTCATCACTCCCTCTTTTTTCTTTGGATATACTTTTGTTGATGTTATTTCTCTTTAATATTTTCTTATTTTTTTTTTTTAATTTTGATTGCTTCAACGTTCATATCCTATTAAAGATATCAACAAACTAGGAGCTTCTGGTTCCTTATTGAACCAGTCTATGATCTTATGATCCAAAATGAAGGAGTCTTGCTCATTGCTCCAACATTCCCCTTTCATCAAAATTGTCTTCATTCGCTATTTCTTATCAACTTTTGATCACACTTGGTTTCCTTTTGAAGAAACCATACAACATTGAGAAGGTTGAAAATTCAACTAATGCTCTTTATTCCATAAACTTAATTTGTAGGCTCAAAAGGCCCAAAATATATAACTAAATCCAAAAAATCATGGATTGGTCCCAAAATACATAACCACACTAAACAAAGGCTAGAATAGTGGCATAAGGAATTGCATGTAACATCTTAGCCAACAAGAAGATAAGAAGTTAGCTAGAAACATGTGCTTAAGCTATCTTTGAGTTCACTCTTCCTAACTAATACTTATTAGTGACAACTATCTTGCCAACTAATGCACAAGGAGTCTATGTGAGAATAAGACTCACTTACAATATTAAATTGTAAGAAATAAACTATGCAAACCTAGATAGGAAATAAAGAGGGGTCATATGAGTGATCAGACATCAATCCTCATCAAACATTCCTTTTAGCTTATCCATTCATATCAATCCATCCATAAAATATTTTTAATCTACATTATTTCCTTTATTTTTGGAGATAAAACATATGTGAATGGTTATGTCCTCCACAAAATTTACAAGAATAGAGATTCCAACATTTCTCTATCCTATGACCATATTTACCACAATGGTCACATCTATTTTCTATCACCAATTTGCCATCACTATTACATGTTACAAATTTTGTGCTTGAATCATTTGAATTCATCTATTTTGTGTACCCAAGACCTTCATATTTAGGTCTTATTATTGGTACAAATGGTGCTTTCATGCCTTTTTCATGCTTTCCCAAGCCTTTTTGTTTGTAACCCATTTTATGTAGCAATTTGAAACTAATTCCATTAGTGTGCTTCTCAAATACCAAAACCATCATCACATTGCTCAACACAAATGTGAGCATCACTAAGTCTATCATCATTGGAGTATATGTCCTCATCAATTACAATGGTATAGGCTCTCTCTGAAAAATCACGAACCATCGCCAAGTCACTTTCATTTGGAAAGGGATTACAACTTGCACATTTTTCTTGCTCACAAAGATCATTAGTATCACAACATTCATCCATCATCATGGGTTTCAAATCATTAGTGTCACAACATTTATCCACCATTATGGGCTTCAAATCACTAGTATCACAAACAACATCTTTCATCAATGGCTTGTTTCCTTGTGCTTTGATTTTGGAAACATTAAGAGTCATTATCCCCTTATATATTGCTTGTCATAAATCAGTAGGTATAGTGACAAAAAATTTATTAGCATCATTAAGGATTCCTTGAATGCATTGTTGAAGTACCGAATATTTATCTTTTTTGACTTCTTTAAAAATGAAGCGGAAATATTTCCATACTTTGTCTAACACATATTTTCCATCTTCTTTAGCTTCTTAAACAAATACTTTAAAAAAAAAAAAAATTACCTTTTGTTATTTTTTTAACTTTCCCCCTTTGATTTAATTTTCACTTTTAAGGTAAAAAACCTTTTACTTTCACAGATTAAAAAAAATTGGAAAAACAACATTATATTATAAATCCCTTATCTCTCCCTCACAAAATATAATTTTTTTAAAATTTTTCAAACTTAAGAAACCAATCAATGAAGTTTTAATTAAGAAAATTCCAAACCCTAATTTTTTACCTCTTTCTTCGAACGGTTTTTTATTACTGTCACCTTCCTTGCACAACTTCAACTGGGCTCTTCTTCTTTGTTACGGTCGTCGATGGAAACTCTGCAAAAACGGCCCAGTGAAGGTTTGAAATGGCCACGTGAAATGATCCAGTGAGGGTCTGAAAAAACTACACTGCCAAAACAAATTGCTATGTCCGCTACAGATAGATTCTAAGCAATCAGGAATCTTTGCAGTGATAGATAATCATCCACATAAGCATAGGCTCTTTCAATTTCAACACCAGAGGAAAATATGGGTGCATATTCCAGCATTTGTCAATCAGGCTGTCAACAATGCATCATTGTTGCATCGCTCTTTGGGCTGCGCCGCTTAAACAAGATTGCATTGTTCTTAATGCAATATGTTGGGCTTAAAGCCCTGTATGCCCTTATGGAATCAAATTTAGGATTAGGATTTCATCGTGTTCGCCTAGCTCTGATACCATTTTTTGAAAAGCAATCCAAACAATAGAACGTCAAAATAGTTATTTACAAAAATAAAATTTTCAAACTCAATGCTATCAAAAATGATATTTTTTATTAAAATTATGATAAACTCATTCAAGAATATTGATGCATTAAATCAGAGTACAAAACAATTAAATGCGGTTTTATAATCAAATCTAACTAACTACATGTCCTTAACACGTAACTATTACTTTTTTTTCATCTTATCAAATCCATATACATTACAAATAAAAAAATTCTCTAATTTCTCAAACAAAACTTTCAAATTGGCACCAAACACGTTTCTACTTATCTACGACGAACGGGAGTACTAAGTGAAAACTTAACATTTTCTTTGACAATTTTAATGACGTTCGCATGTTATGTTACAGACATGAAGAAACTAAACATCTGGAGAACACCGTAACATCAATTCTCTCCGTTAAGTAATAGTCAAACGAAATCGCCTTTTATTTTATTAGTGTCAAACTTCTTTTAAGTGTGTTTATTTTCGACATAGAGGCGTCCATTTTATTTTTATTTTTTTTGAGGTAAGACATTTTTTCTGGAGGCTTCTGTCTAGAACACAGTGAAATCATGAAAGCTATTTCTATAATCCCTATTCCTCCTCGATAAATGTGACACAGAGTGAGGGAGACCCATGACTCGCTGTTCGTACGGCTATAGCACTCCTTGCCACATGGAGTGAGGGAGACCCCGTAACTCATGGTTGGTACCCCTATCATCAAGCTGGTGCGCACTCGGGAGAGTCAAGTCAGATTACTACTTTTGTCCTTAAATTTGAACTTAAGTAAATGTCCAAAGTCTTACCAATCCAATTAGTGAAAATTTTATTTAATTATTATAAAGCATAATAACTTGTATGCTATTACACGCCTACCGCTTGTGTCTGGTATGGACATTTCACCAAAGCAAAGACAGGCCCACATCCTAATTGGAACGGGCATATGTACTACCAAGATATCGCCTTAGTTACGATATGATTTAAGATAATATATTCCACCACTTAAAATAATTATTTAATTTGAAATTTAATTTGTTTAGTGAGACATCCTTTGCTGGTCCCTCCATATTATTCCCTCCGTCAAAGCCCTGACTTGCCGGTCAATCTTTGAAACCATATTATGATCTACCGTTGATCTTTTGTTTAATTTGTTTACTGAGCCATAAGTGCCCTGACTTGCCGGTCAATCTTGGAAACACTACTTTCATCCAAACTCGAAATAGTTCGCATCGGAACTCCGAAGACTGGAAATACTCGAAACCCTCCTATATCAACGTCCTTCCCGCCTCCGGCGACGTTAAATCGTCGACACCTGCTTTTAAGACAGTTTGGCATAATTTACTCCGGACAAATCTATCGGATATTAAAACACCACAAACCCTATGAAATATCGCGAGCTAATATTTCGCTTCGCAGTTAAAATGCTGTCTAGCAAGGTTTATGAGAGAACTTCAACAAATAAATGTTTACTAGACGAATCGTCGCCCCCAAAACTGATCCTAAAACAGATACTTGAAAGTGCTGTTATTGTACGACCAAGGTACGTCCGTGCTTTTTCTCCACTTGGCCAAATTCGTTAGTCCATCTGAATCTATTCTCGATATACAGCGGGTCTGTGTTTTATCCGCTGAATCACTACCGGAGTAAATGGAAACAATTCGACTCGTTTCAGCATTGCAGATCTAAACTTAATTGAACAACCTCACGAGATGATTTGAAGCAATGTTTACACGAACTTATTTCAAACGTTGGGAAACCATCGTTCTTCCCACAGAGCGGTATGCTTTCCATTTTTATTGTGGATATGTTTTCTTGACTTCCAACAAACCCAGGTATGACGTAATCTACGATTAATAAATTTTACAGCACTTCTACGACCATGCAGATCCGGGTGCACCCTAATTTCAATATTCCTTGCGCAGATAACTTATCAATCGAAGTCGTCGCATGAATGGAAATGAAACACTAGTTATTTTCCCCTCTTGTTGAAAAGGTATTGGTGTTTGTAACATGTCGAAAATACTTGTCGCTTCCAAACTTTTTTGTTCCATACTATTAATATTACTAGTAACTCTGAGGGAATACTATCGTTGAATGTCTTCAAATCTAGTAGAAAGCTCAGAGCTTGTAAACACAACTGCACAAGTGAACGGTGGCGAACAAAGCTTAAATCATAAATGAAATTATAGACGTAATACTTCAGTACATTAATATTTGAACGCCAAGGCAACTGAGAATGTTTTAAAGTTAAATTTACTTGTACACTTAAAATTAAATTTACTAGTACACTTACGACAACCTAGAACCTTATTCATATTTCACTACCATTTAGATTGCGATTCATTATTAAAATTAAGGCTCCCTAGGTTTAAGACGAAGAAATCTCTTTCTTAAGTAGCAGTCGGTAAATTTTCACACTCAAAAAAAAGGCACATGCATGAATTTTATTATTATAAAAGCAAATTGTTGAAAAGAAATGGTTGAACCATTCATTATTTGAGTGGATTATCTAATATGTAGATCACTTATAGTCAGATTATACTGTATGAAGTAGAATAAGATGGCATGTAGTAAAAATTATTATACTAAGAAGTCCGGCCACAATGATTATTACTTCCATGGCCCAAATTTATCATATCACTGTGTATTGTACAAAACTTTTACTTTTTTTTTATTTAAATTAAAAAATGATTAAATTATAAGATTATTTATATGCTTTTACATCATTTGGCTTCACAGGAATTCGACATCAAAGTAACAGATAGTGAGAATAGGAATGAGAACATTGTTGCGACGTTTTAATTTGTTCACCACCCTATCAAACTTTATAATTATTCTCGTTTTAAACATTTAGGTTTTTGTTTTTTTTTTCAACTTGCAAACTTGAAATGCACACTAATTGGTCGGTCCAATATCTGAAGTACCGCTGCTTAGTTTTCCATTCAACGTATTCAGAGTTCATTTCCTTATAGCCAACATCTTAGTAGTTCAAGAACACCTTTTGTTAGCACTTAATCTAAGAATTTTATGGTTAACGAGTGTAAAGGGTTGAGTCCAATTTTCTCTACGTATCTGTTTTGGAGGACGTTGTAAAACTCATATACTAACTTATGCTAGACAGCTTTGCTATGCAAGGATTAATATGGCAATGGCCTTATGATGTTACTGTTTGTCAAACATTTTCATTGAAATGATTAGGTCTCATTTTCTCCTCGTTGCATTTATTTCCATAACTTAGTCATCTTCTCCTGATTGCCTAAGTTTTCACGAGATGGATATTTGCTTAACTGAAGTTCTCTCTTTCACTCAGATGAGAAGCGTTGTTTCTAAAACAAGATGGATTTCTTTGTACCTTAAAGAATCAGGAAAATGTTTTCAAATTCTTTTTCTCCTTTCTTTCTCTAACGATGTTTGTCTTTGCGCATAGAAATTTGATTCTTTTAAATACAAATAGCAAATGCCACAGAGGATAACTAATTATTAACAACAGAAAATTGCAAATCGAATTAAGTTGAGATGTGTGTTTAAGAATGGAACATACCTCAACATCTTTTGAAGCTTGCTGCCATCTTATTTACAACATTTAAATTTAACGTGGGCTCCCTCGTCTGAGATAATAAGATTTTTGCTCCTTGTTGTGACATTTTTATTGAAAAGAAGGTTCAATGCGCGGTCCATACAGCTTTCGGAGTGTCTTCAGAGCTCTTACCTTTCTTTCTTAAGTCGACTTTAAAATTATTAAATCCACTTTTAGCGGCAACATGACGACAATGCTTTTGCTTGGATATGCGATAATGAGACCAGATGTGTTATGGGTCGCATATGGTTATGCACATGATCGGGACTAAGATATTATATGTGACCGCCGACCAGTGATGAAGGCTATATGGTAGAAAGCTCTTTCACGACCGTGGGTCGATGGCTACCAGTGGATTCGCAGGCCTTATCTTTTGTTAGGTATTCTAATTTCCACCGTGGACTTTAGACGACAGTATTAAGGCGAGTACTGATCTGGCCGGTGAATTCTTAAGACCTTCTTATAGATTTTCCGCCCCTTTTCTATGGATATATAGATAGATAGATACAGAAAGTAGCGTAGCAGCAGGTTCATGGTTGCCGACAGAAACGGGACAGGATTAGTACAAGCGTTGCCTCGAGAGAAAGTCAACTGCTGTAGTTTTAATTTTTTAAGTTTCACCGGTTTGAGCGCAGGGCGAAGGAGGGGCTGAAGTCGGGTTGCGCACGGGAAATGTGCGCAGTCGCGCTACGCATGAAAAATGTGCGCAATCGGGTTACGCACGGAGGAAAATGCTAAGACCAGGAAGCCGTTGGTCAACGGTCGATTGCGGTGGTCAAAGGCAGCGAAGTCCTACTTCGCTGCGCAGTCGGGTGGATAACTTTAGACTTAGCCAAATTTCTGCCATGCGCGTTTTTGTTGTCCGGGGGCTTCCGCGGCTACAACGATAATTTGCTTGGCTCGGCAAGAGCTGTATGAGAGGAGAGAAACATCGAATCTGAATGCAATGTTTCAGATCTGAGCTCAAACTTATAGAACCCAAAAGAAAACGCTCTGAGGCGATTGTACAGACAACAACAGATTTGTGCCGACTCAGATAACCACAAACCCTGCAGATGCCTTAAACAACAACGAATTTTATTCATATAAGACGAGGGTTACAAATGTCCTCAACCGAGGAAAAACTAACATCTGCAGACTAAAGTTGCAGAATAAATTGAAAGGGAAAACAAATGTCGAGTCCGCTGCTCGAACATTAAAAAGATGAGCTACACTGCTCATTGAAAAACAGTCTCGTCTGCTACTCTGCGAATGACTGCTTTTCTCTTGCCTGTTTCTCCAAGTTTTCCCTACTCTCCTCTCTCGACTCTGCTCTCTTTTGTCTGAAGATCTGAACTACCTTATATAGCCGCGGGGAGAGGAAGATAGAGGTTATCCTCTGACAGTTTCTGACAGACCCTGAACTAGGGTTTCTAACCAATCGTCGAACTGACATTAAATCTTCGAACTGGCATTAACTTATGCGGCGATCGGATCTATCAGACGTCACATCTGTCAGAAGGCACGTGCGATGTCAAGTCAAAAAAAATTTTGAGATCCCCGACTGCGCTCGCATAGTCCGGCTTTGCCCAAGTTCGAAGCGCAGTCCAATTTTACCCAAGTTCGAAGTGCAGTCTGGCTTTGCCAAAGTTCAAAGCGTAGTTTGGCAGAGGCGTGAAATCAAAATTAATATTTCTAACACCCTCCTTTAAACCTGATTTCATGAGCGCTTTGACTCCAAGCTGCTCTCGCAATCTGTTGAAGTCTTCCTCCTTCAAAGGCTTCATGAAAATATCTGCCAACTGCTCCTTGGATCTGCAAAACTATAGTTGAATTTCTTCGGACTTCACCAACTCTCTGATGAAGTGATAACATTGTGCTTCGTCCGGCCATGGAACATAGGATCCTTTAATAGTGCAATGGTTGAATTGTTATCACATAAAATTGTTGTCGTGCCTTCCGGAGGATAGTTCAGTTCACTCAGAACTCTTCGCAGCAAAACTGCCTGGGATGTGGCTGATGTGGCAGCGACATATTCTGCTTTAGCTATGGACAACACAACAATGGGTTACTTCTTGGACGTCCATGAGACTACCCCTAATCTGAGATGGAAAGCGTACCCGAAGGTTCTCTTTCGATCGTTGGTGCTGCCAGCCCAATCATTGTCTGTGAAGCCTACCAATTCCAACTGGTCCTGTCTAGTGTAAAATAGGCCATTGTTCTGTGTCCCATTAACATAGCGCAAGATCCTCTTACCTGCTTGCTAGTGTGTGTCCTTCGAAGTCTCCATAAAATGGCTGATCAGACTGACTTCGAACATCAGATCTGGTCAAGTTGCAGTCAAATACATAAGACTACCAACTAGCCTCTTGAACAGTGTTGGATCTACATTCCTCCCTGAATCCAGCCTTGCTCGACTTCAAACCTGTGGCGACAGGTGTGATGGTAGGTTTGTTGTCCTCCATCTTGAACCACTTCAGGACATCCTTTGCATACTTACCCTGAGAAATGAAGATGCCATCTGTCGATTGGTCAACTTCAATGTCGAGAAAATACTTCATCAGCCCTAAGTTCGTCATCTCAAACTTCTTCATGGCTGTTCTAAACTGGGCAAACAATGTTGTGCTATTGTCAGTGTAAATTAAATCATCCACATACAGCCAAACGATTATGAGCTCACCTACATCATTTGTCTTCATGTAGAGGGTGTGCTCGTATGGGCATTTTACAAACCCATTTTCCTAAAAATAACTGTCAATCCGACTGTACCAAGCTCGGGGTGCCTGCTTCAAACCGTATAGGGCCTTCTTCAGCTTCAAGACTTTGCCCTCCTGGCATTCGATTTCATAACCTGGTGGCTAGTCTATGCAGACCTCTTCCTCCAACACTTCGTTGAGGAAGGCTGACTTGACATCCATCTGGTACATCTTCCAACCCTGTTGGGCTACCAATACCAGGATCATCCTGACTGTGTCAAGTTAAGCTACAGGAACATATACCTCATGGTAATCGATGCTTGACTTCTGCTTGTAGCCCTTTACCACCAGTATGGCCTTATGCTTGTCAACGTCTCCTTGGGCATTGAACTTTGTCTTATACACCCATTTGACCCCAATGGTCTTATTCCCTACTGGAAGATATGTTAGTTGCCATGTATCATTCTTTTCAATGGCTTCAATATCCTCGTCTATCGCCTGCACCCACTTCTAATTTTGACTTGTATCTTCAAACTCTACTAGATCAACTTCAGTAAAGAATGCAAAGTCAAAGTACTCTTCATCTATGTGGGTTTGGGTTGCCTCATAGATTTCTTGCAAGCTCCTTGTCTTCGTTGGCGTCATCAGGTTCTGGATTCTACTTGCACATGGAGGTGACCGAGATGGAGCAGTTGTGCTACTGCTGGCACCTCTACTGCTACTGGATGTTGTAGGTGGCTGCACACTTCCTTCTTCCAAGTCAACAGACTCTACTACTACTGGCTCTAACTGGCCAATCTCTGACTTCCAGTTCTAGATTTTATCTTCAAGAAATTTCACATCACGACTGATGATGAGCTTCTTCGTCACAGGGTTGTATAGCCTATATGCCTTCACCTGCTCACTGTACCCTATGAAAATGCACTTCTCAGCTCTATCATCCAACTTCTGTTGCTTCTCTTCTAGAACATGTGCATATGCAATGCACCCGAACACACGCAAGTGAGCCACACTTGGCTTCACACTACTCCAAGCCTCCTAAGGGATTTTTTCCTTCACGCTTTTGGTGGGACATCTGTTTAGTAGGTAGACTACACATGTTATAGCCTCTGCCAAAAATTCGTGTGGTAATCCCTTCGCCTTCATCATGCTTCGTGTTATCTCCATGATGGTCCGGTTCTTCCTCTCAACTATGCCATTTTGTTGTGGCGTGTATCTAGTAGTGAAATACCTTCAAATTTAGTGCTGCTTGTAGTAGTTATGGAATTCATTGGAGATGTATTCACCTCCGCCATCTGTCCTAAGAGTATTGATCTGATATCTCCTATGTTTCTCCACCAGAGCCTTGAACTCCTTGAATCTGGAAAATGATTCTGACTTCAACTTGATGGCATAGATCCACATTTTTTGGCTAAAGTCATCTATGAACGTTAATAAGTATTTGTTGTCAGCAAATGTGTTGGTCTGCATCGGACCACAAATGTCTGAGTGCACCAGCTCCAGTGGCTATGATGCTCTCCAAGACTGATCGAAAGGGAACAAATCCCTATGTTGTTTGTTGACTAAGTAGCCCTCACAAACTTGATTTTGCTGCTTTATCAAGGGTAAACCCTTCACCATCTGCTTCTTGTGCAGTTGATTCAGAGCCATCGAAGTTCAGGTGACAAAATATGAGATGCCACAGCCAGGTAGCATATTTCACAACTACACTTAGAGACATCAATGATTCGTTCTGAATCTGCAACAAAAAAAAATTATTCTTCGTCATGGACACTGTAGCAATCTGCCCATGTGACTTGTCTCTGATGGTGCAAGCTTCGTCTTTGAACTAGACCCTATGTCCCTTTTGCACAAGCTATCCAATGCTCAGTAGGTTGTGCTTCAGGCCAAGCACATAGTAAATGTCATAGATCTACTTCCATTCATCGTGCCTGGTGCGGATGAGGACATTTCCTTTCCCCATTACGAGAACCTTATTGTTGTTCCCCATATTCACCTTAGACTAGACTGTTTCATCCAGTTGGGAGAACATCTCGTTGCACCCACTCTCTAAATAGAAAACATTCTTCTAGCACTACTCAATGTTGCAAGTCAATAATACGTTTCCTCCTACCATATTTCTAGTTTCATCCGTGTAATGGGCTTGTTTTTGGTTCTCCTTGGCCATTCATTTTATGCACTGTGAGATGTAATGGCCAAACTTCTTATAGAAATAGCACTGGACATTTGACATGTCCTTCTGACCAGATCCAGCTTGCTGATGTTTTGAACTACCTCTTCCACCTTTCTTATGGAAATTATAGTTGGTCTCTCCTTTGCTAGGGTTTGACCGTCCTCCTTGCTTGTTGCCTTTCCCACACCTGCCTCTGCCTCTAGCTCTGTGATAACTAGAGGCACCATGGTGGGAATCTTGTCTGTTGTTGTCTCAAAATGAGACTTGAGCCTTGAATGCTTGCTCCAGAGAGGTTTGAGACGAATGACTCAGCCTCTATTCATGTGTCTGCAACGAACCCATGAGCTCATCTGTCGATAGGGTTGTCAGATCCCTCGACTCTTTGATTGCTATCACAACCAAGTCAAACTTGGAAGGCAGACTTCTGAGAATTTTCTCCATGATTCTCTAGCTCTACATAATTTCTTCGTTCAACCGCATCTGGTTGATAATTTTCATTGTCCAGGTGAAGAAATCACTCATGGACTCAGACTCACTCATCTGTAGATTTTCAAACTCCCTCCTGAGCATTTGCAGCTTCACCAAATTTACCTTATTGGTGCCCTGGTACGAGCTGGCCAGAATCTCCCAGGCCTGCTTTGCCTTGGTGGCTGATGCGATTCGCAGGAATATGGACTCCTTGACCACTTGCATGATGTAGAAGATGGCCTTCTGGTCCTTCTTCGTGTTCTCTTTCAACAGGTCCTTATCTGTTGCTGCATCTACCAGTTCTGGGTAGCCGTTCTCGACTAACTCCCACAGCTCCTGAGATTCAAATAGGATCTTCATCTAGATGCTCCAGTAATCGTAATTCTTCCCGTTGAAGCACGGGATCTGCAACTGCAAGTTGTTGCTACTAGAAGCCATTCTGCTTCAGTATCCGCTTCAAGGGATCAGTGGCTTTGATACCAATTTTGTAGTTTTAATTTTCATTGATTTGAGCGTAGGGCGAAGGAGGGGCTCGAAGTCGGGTTGCGCACGGGGAAATGCGCGTAGTCGAGTTACGCATGAAAAATGTGTGCAATCGGGCTACGCATGGAGGAAAATTCTAAGTCTAGGAATCCGTTGGTCAACTCCCGACTACGCTGGTCAAAGGCATCAAAGTCCGACTTCACTGCATAGTTGGGCGAATAGCTCCAAACTTAGCCAAATTTCTATCATGTGAGCTTTTGCTATCCAGGGGCTTGCGTAGCTATGGCAATGATTTGCTTGGCTCGACAAGAAATGTATGGGAGGAGAGAAACACCAAATTTAAATGCAATGTTTTAGATCTGAGCTCATACTTATAAAACCTGAAAGAAAACACTCTGAATCGATTATACAGACAACAATAGATTTGTGCCGACTTAGATAACTGCAAACCCTATAGATGCCTTAAACAACAGTGAATTTTATTTATATAAGATGAGGGTTACAAAAATCCTCAACTGAGGAAAAAATAACATCTACAGACTAAAGTTGCAGGATAAACTAAAAGGGAAAAAAAATTTCGAGTTTGCTGCTCGGACATTAAACATATGAGCTACACTTCTCACTGAAAAATAGTCTCGTTTGCTACTCTACGAATGACTACTTTTCTCTTGCATGTTTCTCCAAGTTTCCCCTACTCTCCTCTCTCGACTCTGCTCTCTTTTGTCTGAAGATCCGAACTACCTTATATAGCCACGGGGAGAGGAGGATAAAGGTTATCCTCTGACAGGTTCTGACAGACCCTGAACTAGGGTTTCTGACCAATCATCGAATTGGCATTAAATCACCGAACTGGCATTAACTTATGCAGCAATCGAATCTATCAGATGTCACATCTATCAAAAGGCACGTGCGATGTCAAGTCAAAAATTTTGCTGGGATCCACGACTGCGCGAGCGCAGTTCGACTTCGCCCAAGTTCGGAGTGCAGTCCGATTTTGCCCAAGTTCGGAGTGCAGTCCGGCTTTGCCAAAGTTTGAAGCACAGTTTGGCAGATGCATGAAATCAGGATTAATATTTCTAACAACTACCTCCCCTTAAATTTCTACAGGTCTCGTAATCAGCTTGGATATTTTTTCCCTGCCCTTTTCGTATCCTGTGACGACACCTGAAACCTATATAGCAAGCTTTTAAACAATGTCACCACCTAATAGATGCCCCATGTTGTTTGGTGTTGTAAGCAGACAAGAACAGCTATCACATTATAAAAAGGGTTGTTGGTATGTCGTGATCATAGGTTTTCGTCACAAGAAATACGAACAATAACGAAAGAAATGAGTCCATGGTATTTTCAGTGTTTTGTAATTAACGACGGTTGCTGGTATGATATGTCCAATTTACATCGCCCATGAAAAACAAATTACGGACCACACGCACCATTTGAAAACTAAAAAAAGTTAAACATTAAAAAAAAATTAAAAGACACCATACACATTTGAAGGTTAATTTTTTTAAAATTGAAGGAGACCGCCGAAAACAATACGTAAATCATATGGATGGAAATATTGAAGTTTTATTTTTAATTAACGGTCATCGGGAGCGCAGGGCAAAGGGGGGCCCGAAGTCGGGCTGCGTAGCCGAATTTTGGCTGTGCAGTCGAAGTCGGATTGCGCTCCTGAAGTCCGGTTGCGCTCTTGAATTTTATGCAATCGGGCTACGCAAGTAAAACTTGCGCAGTCGGGTTGCGCATGGAGTAATGTGCGTAGTTGGGTTGCGCATGAAAAATGTGTGCAATCGGGATGCGTACGAAAAAAAATGCTAAGTCGAGGAGTGGCTGGTCAACACCCAACTACGCTGGTCAAAGACAGCGAAGTCCGACTGTGCTGCACAGTCGGGTGGACAGCTCCAGACTTAGGCAAATTTTTGCGTTGCAAAAATTTTGGTGTCCTGGGGCTTGCACGTCTATAGCAATGGTTTGCTTGGCTTGGCAAGAACTGAGTGGGAGGAGAGAAAAACTGAATCTAAATGCAATGTTCGGGATTTAAGTTCAAAATTGTAGAACACAAAAAAAATGCTCTGAGGCGATTATGCAGATAACAACATATTTTATGCAGACAATATAATCGCAAACCCTATAGATGCCTTAAACAACAACAAATTTTATTCTTATAAGACGAGGGTTACAAAAGTCCTCAACTAAGGAAAAACTAACATCTATAGACTAAAGTTGTAGGATAAACTAAAAGGGAAAACAAATGTCGAGTCTGTTGCTCAAAAATTAAATAGATGAGCTACACTGCTCATTGTAATGATCTATTATGTTGCTCTGTGAATGACTACTTTTCTCTTGTCTATTTCTCCAAAAATTCCTCCACTCTCCACCCTATGTCTGAAGACCCAAACTGCCTTATATAGCTGCAGGGAGAGGAAGATAGAGGTTATCCTCTGACAGGTTCTAAAAGACCCTGAACTAGGGTTTCTGAGCAATCGCTGACCTTGCATTAACTTATGCGGTGATCGAATCTGTCAGATGTCACATCTATCAAAAGGCACATGCGACGTCAAGTCAAAAAAATTTTTGGGATGCCCGACTTCGCAAGCGCAGTCTGGCTTCGCCCAAGTTCGGAGTGCAGTTGGGTGAAGGCGTGAATCTGGATTAATATTTCTAACACCCTCCTTTAAACCTGATTTCATGAGTGCTTTGACTCCAAGCTACTCACGTAATCTGCTAAAGTCTTCCTCCTTCAAAGGCTTCATGAAAATATCTGCCAACTGCTCCTTGGATCTGTAGAATTGTAGTTGAATTTCTTTGAACTTCACCAACTCTCTGATGAAGTGATAACGAATATCGATGTGCTTCATGCGGCCATGGAACACGGGATCCTTTGACAGTGCGATGGCCGAATTGTTATCACAAAAAATTATTGTCGCGCCTTCTAGAGGATAGTTCAGTTTATTCAGAACTCTTCGCAGCCAAACTGGTTGGCATGCGATTGATGTGGCGGTCACATATTCTGCTTCAACTATGGATAATGCAATGATGGGTTACTTCTTGGATGCCCATGAGACTGCCCCTGATCCGAGATGGAAATCATACCCAAAGGTGCTCTTCTGATCATCAGTGGTGCCAGTCCAGTCACTGTCTGTGAATCCCATCAGTTCCAACTGGTCTTGTCTAGCATAAAATAGGCCATTGTTCCACGTCCCATTGACATAGCGCAAGATCCTCTTACCTGCTTTCCAATGCGTGTCCTTCAGAGTCTCCATAAAATGGCTAATCATACTGACTTCGAACATCAAATCTGGTCGAGTTGCAGTCAAATACATCAAACTTGCTCAACTTCAAACCTATGGCTACAGGTGTGATGGTAGGTTTGCTATCCTCCATATTAAACCGCTTTTGGACATCCTTCGCATACTTGCCCTAAGAAATGAAGATGCCATCTGCTGATTGGTCAACTTCAATGCCGAGAAAGTACTTCATCATCCTTAAGTCCACCATCTCAAACTCCTTCTTCATGGCTATTTTGAACTGGGCAAACAGTGTTGTGTTGTTGCCAGTGTAAATTAAATCATCCACATATAGGAAGACGATTATGAGCTCACCTACATCATTTGTCTTCATGTATAGGGTGTGCTCATATGGGCATTTTACAAACCCATTTTCCTAAAAATAACTGTCAATCCGATTGTACCAAGCCCGGGGTGCCTACTTCAAACCGTACAGGGCCTTCTTTAGCTTTAGGACTTTGCCCTCCTGGCCTTTAATTTCGTAACCTGGTGGCTGGTCTATGTAGACCTCTTCCTCCAACACTTCGTTGAGGAAGGCTAGCTTGACATCCATCTAGTACATCTTCCAACCCTGTTGGGCTGCCAATGTTAGGATCATCCTGACTGTGTCAAGTCGGGTTACAGGCACATAAACCTCATGGCAATCGATGATTGACTTTTGCTTGTATCCCTTTGCAACCAGTATGGCCTTATGCTTGTCAACGTCTCCTTGGGCTTTGAACTTTGTCTTATACACCCACTTGACCCCAATGGTCTTCTTCCCTACTAGAAGATCTGTCAGTTGCCATGTATCATTCTTTTCAATGGCTTTAATATCCTCATCCATCACCTACACCCACTTTTGATTCTGACTTGCGTATTCAAACTCTACTGGATCAACTTCAGTAAAGAATGCAAAGTTAGAGTACTCTTCATCTACATGGATTTGGGTTACCTCATAGATTTCTTGCAAGATCCTTTTCTTCATTGGTGTCACCAGGTTCTAGATTCTACTTGCGCGTGGAGGCAAATGAGATGGAGTGGTTGTGCTACTACTGGCATCGTTGTTGCTACTGGAGGTTGCAGGTGGCTGCACACTTCCTTCTTCCAATTCAATAGACTCTACTACTGCTGGCTGTGACTGGCCAGTCTCCAACTTCTAGTTCCAGGATTCATCTTCAAGAAACTTCACATCACGATTGATGATGAGTTTCTTCGTCACAGGGTTGTACAACCTATATGCCTTCACCTGCTCATTGTACCCTATGAAAATGCACTTCTTAGCTCTATCATCCAACTTATGTTGCTTCTCTTCTAGAACATGTGCATATGCAATGCACCCGAACACACGCAAGTAAGCCACACTTGGCTTCACACCGCTCCAGGCCTCCTGAGGGATTTTGTCCTTCATGCTTTTGGTGGGACATCTGTTCAGTAGGTAGATTGCACATGTTATAGCCTCTGTCCAAAATTTGTACGACAATCCCTTCGCCTTCATCATGCTTCATGCCATCTCCATGATGGTCCGGTTCTTCCTCTCAGCTACGTTGTTCTGTTGTGGCGTGTATCTGGAAGTGAACTGCCTTCAAATTCCATGCTGCTTGTAGTAGTTATGGAATTTATTGGATATGTATTCATCTCCACCATTTGTCCTAGGAGTCTTGATCTTATATCCGCTATGTTTCTCCACCAAAGCCTTGAACTCCTTAAATCTGGCAAATTCTTCTAACTTCAACTTGATGGCATAGATCCAAGTCTTCTGACTGAAGTCATATATGAACGTTAAGAAGTATTTTTTATCGACAAATGTGTTGGTCTGCATTGGACCACAAATGTATGAGTGCACCAGCTCTAGTGGCTATGATGCTCTCCAAGACTGATCGAAAGGGAATGAATCCCTATGTTATTTGTTGACTAAGCAACCCTCACAAACTTGATTTTGTTGCTCTATCAGGGGTAAAACCTTCACCATCTGCTTCTTGTGCATTTGATTTAGGCCATTGAAGTTCATGTGACCAAATCTAAGATGCCACAACCAGGTAGCATCTTTAACAACTACACTCAGAGACATCAATGATTCATTCTGAATCTGTAGTGGAAACATTTTATTCTTCATCATGGACACTGTAGCAATATGCCCATGCGACTTGTCTCTGATGGTGTAAGCTTCATCTTTGAACTAGATCGTATGTCCCTTCTGCACGAGCTATCCAATGCTCAACAGGTTGTGCTTCAGGACAGGAACATAGTAGACGTCACAGATATGCTTTCATTCGTCGTGCCTGGTGCGGATGAGGATCTTTCCTTTCCCAATTACAAGAACCTTATTGTTGTTCCCCTTATTCACCTCAGACTAGACTGTTTCATCCAGTTGGGAGAACATCTCCTTGTTCCCCGTCATGTGGTTGTTGCACCCACTGTCTAAATACCAGACATTCTTCTGGCACTCCTCCTCAATATTGCAAGTCAAAAACATGTTTCCTCATATCTCATTTTTGGTTTCATCCTTGGCCATCTATTTTTTGCACTGTGAGATGTAATGTCCGAAATTCTTGCAGAAATAGCACTGGACCTTTGACATGTCCTTCTGACCAAATCCAGCTTTCTATTTTTTTGCATTGCCTCTTCCACCTTGCTGATGGAAATTACAGTTGGTCTCTCCTTCACTAGGGTTTAACCGTTGTCCTTGCTTGTTGCATTTTCCACGTTTGCCTCTACCTCTTCCTCCATGATAACTAGAGGTACCATGGTGGGAATCTTGTCTGTCGCTGTCTCAGAATGAGACCTGAGCCTTGAATGCTTGCTCCAGAGAGGTCTGAGACAAATGGCTCAACCTCTGTTCATGTGTCTGCAATGAACCCATGAGCTCGTCTATCAAGAGGGTTGTCAGATCCCTCGACTCTTTGATTGCTATCATAATCGAGTCAAACTTGGGAGGCAAACTTATGATAATTTTCTCTATGATTCTCTAAATCTACATGATTTCTCCGTTCAACTGCATCTAGTTGATAATGTCCATCGTCTGCGTGAAGAAATCACTCATGGACTCGGACTCACTCATATATATATTTTCAAACTCCCTCTTGAGCATATGTAGCTTCACCAACTTTACCTTGTTTTTGCCTTGGTACAAGGTGGCCAAAATATCCTAGGCCTGCTTCGCCTTGGTGGCTGATGTGATCCAGAGGAAGATGGACTCCTTGACCGCTTGCATGATGTAGAAGAGGGCCTTCTGGTCCTTCATGTTCTCTTTCAACAGGTCCTTGTCTGCTTGAGAGAGGGCGGCCAGTGCTATTGTGTCTATCTATTCGAGGTAGCCATTCTCGAGTAACTCCCATAACTCCTAAGATTCGAATAGGATCTTCATCTAGATGCTCCAGTAATCGTAATTCTTCCTATTGAAGCGCAGGATTTGCAACTACAAGTTGTTTCTACTGGAAGCCATTCTACTTCGGTCTCCGCATCAAGGTATCAGTAGCTCTGATACTAATTTGAAGTTCTATTTTTAATTAACGGCCATCGGGAGCGCAGGGCGAAGGGGGGGCCTGAAGTCAGGTTGCGCAGCCGAAGTCGAGCTACGCACCTGAAGTCAGGTTGCGCTCCCAAAGTCTAGTTGTGCTCTCAAATTTTATGTAATCGGGTTGTGTAAGTAAAACTTGCGTAGTCGGGTTTCGCACGGAGTAATGTGCACAGTCAGGTTGCGCATGAAAAATGTGCACAATCGGGCTGCACACAAAAAAAATGCTAAGTCAGGGAACAGCCTGTCAACGCTCGACTGCACTAGTCAAAGATAGTGAAGTCCGACTGCGTTGCGCAGTCGGGTGGACAACTCTAGACTTAGGCAAATTTTTGCCTTGCAAAAATTTTGGTGTCCTAGGGCTTGCACGACTATAGCAATGGTTTGCTTTGCTTGGCAAGAACTGAGTGGGAGGAGAGAAACACCGAATCTAAATGCAATGTTCAGGATCTAAGTTCCAAAATTGTAGAACATGAAAAAAAATGCTCTAAGGTGATTGTACAGATAACAACATATTTTATGCAGATAAAGATTACCACAAACCCTATAGATGCCTTAAACAACAAAGAATTTTATTCTTATAAGATGAGGGTTACAAAAGTCCTCAACTAAGGAAAAAATAACATCTGCAGACTAAAGTTGCATGATAAACTGAAATGGAAAAAACAAATGTTGATTCTACTACTCAAACATTAAACAGATGAGCTACACTGCTCATTGTAACGATCTTGTCTGCTGCTCTGCGAATGACTGCTTTTATCTTGCCTATTTCTCCAAAACATCCCTCACTCTCCACCCTTTGTCTGAAGACCCGAACTGCCTTATATAGATGCAGGGAGAGGAAGATAGATGTTATCCTCTGACAGGTTCTGACAGACCCTAGACTAGGGTTTCTAACCAATCGCCAACCTTGCATTAACTTATGCGGTGATCGGATCTATCAGACGTCACATATGTGAGAAGGCACATGCAACGTCAAGTCAAAAAATTTTGCCGGGATGCCCCACTTTGCTAGCGCAGTTCGGCTTCGCCCAAGTTCGGAGCACAGTTGGGCGGAGGCATGAAATACGAATTAATATTTCTAACAAATATCATTAGCAACGTGAACTGTAAAGATTTAAATGTCAGGTCTTAAATATATATTTTGATGTTATCTTTGAATCATATTGGAGAGGGATATTTCTTAATGCATAGGTGTAGAAAAAGACATTATCTTTCATCACTTAATGTATAAGACACAAACTTCGTAATATAGTTTAAGAATATAAATTAAAGGAAATTGTTTTTCCAATAGGTGATAAAGAAATCATAGATTATGCATAAAATATATATTTATATATTTTTTAATATATGGGAGAGTTGGTCACAACCACACTATTTTTAATAACTGATAACTGTAGGGTTTAAATCATAGGGGTTGCTGCCATCAAACCCATTCTGCTTCGTTATTATTGATCTAGCTTGAAGGGGACCACCAGTTGCTTGGGATTTGTATCATCATTGTCGATCTGGCGTGCACTCAGAGGATTCAGATCATACTAAGACAAACACTTACCAATCCACCTAGCCTCTAAAAATAAATAAATATTTTAATCAAAATATATTTTAATAAATGTATGAGTATTATAGATGCAATTTTATTGCATTGGTAAGGTTTTTGGCTTCTTTTTTTAGAGGTCGAAAGTTTAACTCTCACCCAGTATGAGGGGACCAAGACCCCTAATGTATAAACCCATTGAAAAATTAAATTTACAAATATTGAAAAAATATAATTTTTTATCCTTTAAAATATAAGTTAAAAAAATAGACACAATATATGTATTCTTTTAATGTTAATGGTGATATTATAATACATATTGAGTATGGGTATGAACTTAACAAACTTGGTTTTCCATAGTGGTTGGATAATGAAATCAACTATATTGTGTTAATAATAAAATTTAAATGTATTTTAATTTATTATAATTATATTTAAAATAATAATATATAAATAATTATTCATTTTTATAATACAGAATAAAATATTTTAAAAAAATTATATTCACATTATCTTCATAGAAGTATTGAGTATGTTTTCATGTTCAATATCTATAATGGATAGTGTTATACTATTTTCATTCTTATAATATTAAACAATAGGCCCATTTAGAAGGGTAAATAACTATCTAATTGTAAACATACACATCACTAGTATAATTTAAGTCAATAAAGTTAGTCAACTTCAATGAGCACCCATATTATACCTCTGCTACAAATATCTTTGGTACAATGCATTACTCTCTTTAAGAATTTCATGTAAACCTTCCTCATATCCTCCATGAATATGTAAATAATATTAGTAGTGAAAGAAACATCATAATAAATTTAACACCAATAAGTCAAATCATTAACCAGAGATACCCTTCAATTATAAGGTCATATTGGGTTACATATTACTATCACTATACTTACCCATGGTTGACAATCTAAATGCTCATTGAAACCTCTCTTCACATAGGTATATTTGAGCCCATCATTTTCATACAACTTGATCTGCTTATCTCGAACCCAAACAAGTTGTATTTGCATGGAGTTTAATTCACCAAGACCTCCCACTTGGTAAACAACTTATCTCCATTAGGGTTTCCAACCCACTATTTCTATTTTTCCATGAACTTGAAGATATTATTTATCTCTTTTGGACATATCATAAGGCTCAAGATGCGTGGAAGTGGATTTTTTCTTTTCTAGCAAGTTCTCCCATTGGTTCACATGGAAAAAAATTCTCCGTAGAGACCCTCCTCTCCTCCCTTCAATATTTCTAGAATTTTAAAACCTCCTCAGAATTGGTATTTTATTTTCTTTATGGAAAGGCAAAATCAATCCCTTGTTCTCTCATGCCTCTTCTATTCCATTCTATAGTGTTGTTGATATGGTCAACATGATTTATTTCATGCTACTGCAAACTTCAATGTAGACCAACAAAGTGATAATGAAGTTGACCAATTTGTAGGAATTGATTGAACAATGGGGGAATGCTCCCCATTATGTTTTCTTGCATTGGCCAATTTCATAGAACTTGAGACAAAATATGAAAGGTTCAACCACTGAGGTGATTCATCCTCTACGTTAGACCAAAACACATAATGTAGATGGGACATGATGAGTAAGAGTAATCTACCAAAGATAGGCCTCTATAGTCTTGGTAGATGTAAAAATAGTTAATGGTCTGAGGTATATTTGACCTTTATTTTCTTTACATAGTTAACAACCCATTTGGAAGAAATGCTTGTGGACTAAGGGAATGCTCTTTGTACCAGGAAAATACTTTTTGCACTATTTTTTGGTATTGACCATTTCTAGATTCAAATCCACAAAGCTTACGATTTACTGTAGTAGGTTTGGCCACCAAGATTATTCATCTTCTACATTAGGTTGAAACACATGTTGTAGGTAGGATGTGATGACTAGGAGCAATCTACCAAAGACAAGCCTCCATAGTCTTGGTAGATGTTATAAAATTAGTTAATAATTTGAGGCTTGTTAATCTTTCATTATTTATGGATAATCATTGACTATCTAAGGGTGTGCATATACACTTTTTTTTTGTTGCTTGTAAAGTTATTATATTTTACTCAATCTAATGGTTTTTTCCAAAATAAAATCATTTACCAATTACATATACAAAATGTCATAGATTTTATAACAATATCAATTAATACATTTTTAACTTGAGATATGAATAAATCATCTTTGGTTTGGCATGATTGAATAACCAACATGAAGTGAAGAAATCCTATTTCAATAATCTTATAGGAATTTTTATATTTCTCTTGATTTTATGGACTAATAGTTTTCACTCCATTAAAAAAAATAGGCTATATATGCATAGGATAATTATTAGGATTTTATTTGGCTTCCTTCCAAAATAAATATTATAATCATGTATTTATGTGACATGAACCATTCCTTAATAAAACTATGAACTTTTCAAAAGTAGTTTGAGTCACTAATTAGATATTTTTAGTCTATAGACTAGTGGTAGATCATTTTCTTTAACAAATCTAATAAGTTTCTTCATATAGGTTTTATGTAAATAGTGATAAAAGAGGGGATATTTTACATTAATTTCATGATTTTCCCATTGATAATGGTGGTTAATCATAAAGATAAAATAATAGTATTTATCTTTAATATCAATATAGAAGGATTAGTTGTAGTCAATATCTTCATGTAATGAGAATCCCCTCACATCCACCATGTTTAAATATCTAAATTTTTACTTCTTGCATACAATTATTTTTTTTTTAGGACACATACCCATTATTGACACCTTTTATTGGTGATTCGTGTGATTTTATGTCCACTAATAATATGTCATTGACATTTAATATGATTTATACATTTGTATAAAATATACATTAAGGTACCATTTTTTGACCTTCTCCATAATTTAATGGTGATCATTCTTCAATATTTAGTAAGATATTTGGTTTTCAAGGATAAGTTAAACATATCATACATTTTTTATTTGATTTCTGTTAGAATTTCATAATAGATATGCAAAGCATTACAAGAGATGAAGAGAAGAGTAGAACTGATTGATTTATTCCAAGGATCAGCTCTGTATAAATAGCAGAGCTGATCATTGAGAGTCGTTGGATTACAACAACTCATCAGACTTGATGAAGACACCACTAAGAGTTCTCCTGACACATGGAGGAGTGGAAACTCAAGTGTCTATCCTAGTGGAACTTAAGAGAATATTCTCTTATTCTAACACCCCCCTTAAGTGATACTAGGGGTGAACGTACAAATGAGTCCTTCAATAAGGTTACTCATGTACAATGACTTCTTTTGTAGAGATGGTAAAACCCAATGGGAAAAAACCATCAATCAAAAGGAAGTTAGAGGCTTGTCTTCGTATGGCGAATATTGTCCTCCTTATACAATAAATAGTTGGTGAAAAAACCCTTGTGGGGAAAAACCAACTATGAGAAGAAGAGAGGCATGTCTTCGTATGGCGAAGATTGTCCTCTTTAACAATAAAGAAAGATGAGTCCCGACAACATGGCCTGATTAGGTACTCATTTACATATAATAGTTGGTGAAAAAAACCCTATGGGGAAAAACCAACTATTAGAGGCTTGTCTTCGTATGGTGAATATTGTCCTCTTTATACAATAAAGAAAGATGAGTCCCGACGACTAGGCCTGACTAGGTACTCATTTACATAATATTGTTGGTGAAAAAACCCCTGTGGGAGAAAAACCAACAATGAGAGGCATGTCTTCGTATGGTGAATATTGTCCTCTTTAAACAATAAAGAAATATGAGTCCCGGTAACATGGCTTGATTAGGTACTCATTTACATATAATAGTTGGTGAAAAAACCCCTATGGGAAAAAACCAACTATAATATGAAGAGAGGCATGTCTTCGTATGGCGAATATTATCCTCATAAAACCAATCAATGCAGTTGTATGACTCCAAGATTTTCTCGCAACTGAAGGTAACGTGGAGAAGGAAATGGCTTGGTGAAGATATCTGCAATTTGTGCCTCAGTTGGAATATACTCCAAGTGAATGTCCCCTTTCTGAATATGTTGCCTTATGAAGTGCATGTGTATCTCAATATGCTTGGTTCTCTGATGTTCAACTGGATTACGTGCAATATGAATTGTGCTCTGATTGTCACACCAAAGAGTTATAGGATGTTCATGTGTGAAGCCAAATTATTTTAGAATTTGACGAAGCCAAAGAGCTTCCTGACTAGCCAAAACTACTGCCCTGTATTCTGCTTCTATAGAAGATAGGGCTACTGCTTGTTGTTTCTTGCATAACCAGGCTATCGGTGAGGAACCAAGGCAAAATACATAGCCTGATGTGGAACATCTATCTTCTACTGAACCTGCCCAATCAGAATCTGTGTAGCCAATGATATTCATGGATTTCCCTTTGTAGAAGAGCCCAAAGTGAGTAGTGCCCTGCAAGTAACGGAGGATCCTTTTTTTTGCTTGCCAATGACTGAAGTGAGGCTGATGAGAGAATCTGGATATGAGGCCAACAACATATGAGATATCTGGGTGAGTATGAGTAAGGTATAGCAAGCTTCCTACAAGTTGATGGTATAGAGTAGCATCACAAAGAGGGGATGAGCAAGAAGTACTAATATTAATGCCAGATTGAAAGGGGGTAGGAGAAGGTTTGCAATCTATCATTTTGAATCTTTGTAGTAGATCTAGAGTGTACTTTTGTTGGCACAAAGATATACCTTCATCTGTTTGACTTATTTGGATCCCAAGGAAGTAATGAGCTTTTCCTAGATCTGCCATTTCAAATTTTTTAGAGAGAGTCTTTTATAGTCTGAATGTGAGTCAAGTTACTACCAGTGAGAAGAAGATCATCAACATAAAGAACAAGAATGGTGATGTTGCCTTCATTTCTCCAAATGTAAACTGTGTTATCAGACTCACAATGAGAAAAACCTGTTGAAAGAAGGAAGGAGTCCATTTTTTCATACCAAGCTCTAGGGGCTTGTTTGAGGCCATAGAGAGACTTTTTAAGCCTACAAACTAGAGAGGAGTCTTGAGTAAAACCAGCAGGTTGTTCCATGAATATTTCTTCCTTTAAATATCCATGTAAGAAAGCACTTTTGACATCCATTTGATAGACAGGCCACTTTTGGGAAGCAGCTAGAGCAAGAACCAATCTTACAGAATCCATTTTAGCAACAGGAGCAAAGGTTTTTGCATAATCTATGCCTTCAATTTGAGAAAAACCTTTGGCAACTAGACGAGCCTTGTGTTTGTCTATTTCTCCATTAGGCCCATATTTTGTTTTGAAGATCCATTTACAACGAACTAATTTTCTTCCTTTAGGTAAGGGAACTAAGTCCCAAGTTTCATTTTTGATCAAGGAAGAAAATTCATTTTCCATGGCATCATCCCATTCTTTAATACCTGAGGCTTCCTTGAAGGATTGAGGATCAGAGGAAATAGACTGACATACAAGGCCAGTGCCTATGGGGTTGGATGATCTTATTGAAGGGAGATTTTGGATGTAAGGAGTAGCTTCTTTAACAATGGTGCGGGCCCATTTTGGCATAGAGGAAGGAGTTGAAGGAGTTGAAAGGCATTGAGATGGAGTTACAGGTTCCTCATCTTGATTATCAATAACCAAGTTAACTTCAAGAGTTGGCTCTTCATAATATTGAGGTTCTACTATAGGAGAAGGCTCAATGGAGGAAGAGGGATTTTGAGGATCTTTTTGAGGGAATGTTTCATCAAATTGGACATTCCTATGAAAGAAGACCTCATGAGTTGAGGGATCAAGAAGCCTGTATGCTTTCAATTCTTCACAATAACCGACAAAGATGAGTTTTTTGCTTTTCTTATCAAGAGCCTTCCTTTTCTTCTTTGGGATGTGAGCCCAAGAAGTACACCCAAAAATATTGAAGTAGGAAACATCTGGTTTTAAGCCAGTCCATGCTTCTTCAGGAGTTAAATGGTCAAGAGCTCTATGAGGTGTGCGATTTTGAATATAATTTGCACAATTTAATAGCTTCTGCCCAAAATTTTTTTGGAAGATCTCTTGAATGGAGCATACAATTAGCCATCTCTTTTAATGTCCAGTTTTTCCTTTCTGCAATACCATTTTGTTGAGGATTATGGGAGACAAAATGTTGATGAATGATGCCATGATTGGATAAAAAGTGGAGAACTCATTACTACAGTATTCCCCCCATTATCAGTGCGAATCTTCTTGATTTTGCAAGATGCCTGATTTTCAACTAAGGCTTTAAAAACCTTAAAGTGGGATAGAACATCACTCTTATATTTCAGGAAGTAGACCCAGGATATTCTAGAGAAATCATCAATAAAGGTTAGAGCATACTTTTCTCCTTTAAAATATGGTTCAGGAAAGGTCATTAAGTCACTATGGATTAAATCCAGAGGTGAAGAGGTTTTTAGAGAACTACTTGGGTGGAAAGGATCTTGATGTTGCTTTCCAAGAGCACATCCAGGACAAACTCCATCACTAGAAGAGACTTGGGGTAATCCTGTAACCATATTATGGATGCTCAAATCCTTTAGGTAGTTGAAACTAAGATGACCAAACCTTTCATGCCATATTTTACTTTCAAGATCACTATGAGCCACAAAATAGGAGGCTCCTTCTGGATTTTGAAAACCTTTGAAGTGAAAAAGTTGAGAGTTGTGATCAATATTCCCTTTGGCTATAAGGGATTTGGGATCTTGAAACTCTCTTATTTCAACTCCTGTTGGGGAGAAGAGAACAATTTTTCCCTTTCCAGAAGTACAAATTTGGTAGACGGATAGGAGATTAGTGGCAATGTTTGGAACATAGAGAACATTGTTAATACAACCACCATCAATGGTTATATCTCCTTTTCCTTTGACAGGGATAAAGGAAGAGTCACCTACTTCTATGCTACAAGTAGAACTAGAGGAGATAGAAGAAAAAAACTTATCTGAAGCAGTCATGTGATGAGTAGCTCCAGAATCTAGGACCCAAAAATTAGAGGAAGAATTAGAAGTTTTTCCTTGAACATTAAGGGCTTTTCCTATTTGCTTTTTATTGTCTATATTTTGATATTTTATAGCTGCCTCTAGTTGCTGTAATATTTTCCAGCATTTGTTAGCAGAGTGACCATTCTTTTTGCAGTGAGTACAGGTTATGGGGGTCTTTTCCTTCTTTCTAAATTTTTATTTAGAATATGTGGAGGCTACTAAGGCTTTAGAAGAAGAGGAAGAAGAAGAGATTTCATATCTAGCAAGTTTAGTTTCTTCCCTAGTTAATCTATCACAAAATTCTTCTAAAGAAGGCATTTTAAAGGTTGCACCCAGAGCATCTTTGGTAGATATAAAGGTGGTAGCAAATATCTAAAAAACACCATTTAGCTTAGAGAGGATTAGATAAATGCATTCTTCTTCAGTCTTAGTCTTCCCACTGCCTTTGTATTGAGTGAGGACTTCTTTGAACTTAGTGAGGAAGTCAACAATACTACTAAAATATTCAGGAGATAGAGATGTGAGTTCGGCTTCTAATTGCATTGATCTCATCTGATCTACTTTCCCAAATAAAGTCTTCAATTTCTCCCAGCTTTCATAAGGAGTTTTGCAATCTGTAATATGAAACCACAAACTTTCATGAACATTAGAGCTAATAATACCCATAGTTTCATGTATTTTTCCTTTATGAACAAATATTTCATATTCTTTATCAAATTTTGGTTGCTTTTCTTCTAACAAATGAGTAAGACCTTTTTGAGAGATAAGATTTAAAATTTTAGGTTTCCAAGTGTGAAAGTTATGAGGGGTGAGAGGTTCAATTGAATTCATATTTTTAAAAGGATTGAAGTTTTATAATTAACCAATATATCCCCCCTTAGAACTTCAATTAATTGATTAATGCAAATGGAAGAAAGAAAATATATGAAGCTTTTCAATATATATTACTCAAAATACCCACCCTAACGAGAGGGAAACTATAAGTATAATGAGTTTTTAATATTGTTTGCTTTGAGAGAGCCAAATCCTTTTTTTATTCTTCACAATACCCACCCTTACTTGAGGGAGACTGTAAGTAGAGAGAAGAATTTGGAAGGGTGTTGGCTTGATATGCAGGGAAACAATCAATTTATTTGGTGTTTTCTCAAAAACTTGCCCTTACGAGAGGGAAACTATAAGTTAGAGAGATACCCAAAGAAACAGATTATAGAAAAATATCTGCTGGGCCTTTATACCAATTGCCTCAAAAAACTCACCCTTACGAGAGGGAAACTATAAGTTTTTATAGGTACTGATACATGGAACGTAGGCAAAAGATATTTGAAAAAAGAAGGAATTATTTTGAAATCTTGTAAATTAAAATTTTTAATGATTTTTTAAAAAACACTTAAAAGGAAATGATGGGAGAAACAAAATTTTCTTTTAAAAAAATAATCTTATCTATGAAATAAACAAGGTTATAATGAACAAATATAATTTATAATTGCCAAAGAGAAATTTTTTTATAAAATAGATGGGCCTCTTAAATGTTTTGAATTTAATAGTAAACTTGAGAAATTTTAAAGTTTATATTAAATAAAATAAAAGACAAAGATAGCAATAATTTAAAGATAGGCCCCCCTTTTTGTATAAAGCAATTTTAAGGATTTAATGTGATTTTCTCTATGAATTTTAAATTAACATTTAAAAAATATAACCTCATAAATTTACTTGAAATAAAGTAAAGGCATAGATGAAGATAGACAAAAGAAAGCACACCCCCCCTTAAATGATGGACCAATTGAGTGCAAAAAATGCACTCACCCCCTTCCCAAAAAAAACTTTTATTAAATTTTTTACAATAGGGTCTCACGTTTTTTAGAGAGCCAATAAAAATAAATAAGGCTTCCTAAAAAAGGAGACAAAGTAGTTTCTTCGAAACACAAGGATTTGAACGAAACTTTTACATAAAAAAAGAAATGAGGAGAAATAAAATAATAATACAAACTTTCAGCCTTTGAAAAAGTAGAGGCGATTCGTTTAGAGAGAGGAAGCCACCGAGAGGACAGAGAGAGGTCACTCCGAGCAAACTGGTCTCAACTGGAGAAGAGATCATTGTCGAAAGGGCCCCTTCACCCTACCAGGTCATTGCCAAAAGAGTAGAATGAAGAAACCTATAATGGGCATTGTCTCCGGACGAACAGTGAAACCTGCACATAATTTTTAAAATGAAAAATTATTTATTTCTTGGTAATGTGCCGAATGGCCAGATGGAAGAGCGCTGCCTCAAATGAACCAGCGAAACTTGCATAAAATTATTAGGGCACTATCTTCGGACGAACAGAGAAACCTGCACACAACTTTTAAAATAAAAATTATCTATCCCTAAAGTCCCGAATGGGCAGATGGAAGAGCGTTACCTCTGATGAACCAGCGAAACCTACACAAAATGACTAAAAGGAGAGGGACCTCTATGGGATGCTGAAACTAAGAAACTTTTGACTCTTGTTGTAATGAATAATTATTAGAGCAATAATATATGAAAGCAAATATTGGTTCTAAAAACCTATAGGGAGATGATATATATTGATCGACGAAGAGAGAGCATCGGTTGAAATGCAACTCCGAGAGGAACAACGAGAAAGATGACAAATGAGAGACGTTGGAACGAAGCCAAAGAGAACGTCGAGTGCACCAGAGAGAACGTCGAGTGCACCAATTTTAAATTTGAATGAGGAAATCCATTGTCCTTCAGGAGCGAATAAAACTCAAAGCACTCTAAGTAAACACTTTAGTTAGAAATAAATGATATTTGCGCTATAAAAATAAGCGAAAATCAAATGATATTTCTAGATTGGTGGGCCGAAAAGTGTCAGTTAAAATGAATATCGAATAGAGGAAAATAATAAAAAAAAAATTAAGAGGCTTTTTCTTTGAATATGGGCGAGTATAGCGCCTTCACACAGGGTAAACCTTGTGTTTAAAGAAAAGAAAATAGCTATATATTTAAAAAATAATTTTCCTCAAGCACGAATTCAACACAGATTTGAAAGAATTTGCAACATATATTTTAAAAAATAAATATGTTGAAAGAGAAAACTATGGATAAAAGGAGACTACTACAAACTTTGAAGTTAGATAGCCAAAAAAAATTATCCAAAGTAAATGAATCAGATCCTAGAACCTTCAAGAGAGAATACTAGAAAAATCTATCCTGCTCTGGTACCATGTTAGAATTTCATAATAGATATGCAAAGCATTACAAGAGATGAAGAGAAGAGTATAACTGATTGATTTATTCCAAGGATCAGCTCTGTATAAATAGCAGAGCTGATCATTGAGAGTCGTTGGATTACAACAACTCATCAGACTTGATGAAGACACCACTGAGAGTTCTCCTGACACATGGAGGAGTGGAAACTCAAGTGTCTATCCTAGTGGAACTTAAGAGAATATTCTCTTATTCTAACACTTTCTTATAATTAATATATTGGTTTTATTTTTATTTATTTATTATTATACTAGAGGAATCAATAACTCGTTATAATTTTCTATGCCTTTTCATGGGTTTGAATCTCTTTCCTTATTGCCACTATAACCTTCAGTTTCATCGGGTAAACCTTTTACATAGCCGACTACACGTTGATGTGATATGTCCATCGGTACTACAGGGACCGAGGGATTGGAACCCTGGTCTTTGCAATATATTAGTTTTATTTATTTTATTCATTCTATGTATTTCTCCAAGGTAACAAAGTAAGTGTGAATGTATGTTACTCAATTTTATTTCTATATATTTCTAGGGTCTAAAACATTAATATTTTTATCATTTAGTTCAAGTATGCTTCATCTAGATTCATACTCCAATTAAAGTATCCAATAGCAAGAATGTAGTTATCAAATTGTTTTAAAGACCTCATTGTGGATTCTTTATATTTTAGAATATATCAGATTTTTTATTAAATACTCTTGGTCATACCTAGTGTATTGAATGGTTTATCAAATAATATCTAGCACCATGTAAATTGAATTTTATTTTTCATCACAATATTATGTTCCAAGCAATTTGTGTTTTAAATTATGATAAAGTTCTATATTTTCTCCTTGTCGATATAATTTTTCTATAAATATTAAGAATCCAACCAAACAAAGCTCATTTTTAGAATCTATATTATTTTTCAAGGGGATTTTGTTTAACATTATGTTTTAAAGGTCTAACTCAACTCTTTGTTTCAAGGTATCTCTTTCAACCATTTTCTAAAATATTTAATTTAATTTAATTTAAATTTCATGGTTTCACTTCCCTTTCTTACTTTCATTAGAATTACTTTCAGTAAAGCCCTTGGATTGGAATTTTTCAACGTGGACCATCCCATTTTCGTTCCCTATCCCTATATTGACCTCTTGGATAATTTTGAAGCATGTCACTCTATCACCTATCTCGTGTCCATCACTACTCACTTGCACCTTGTCCCTTGTACACTTCCCATTCCCATTGCTTACCCATATGTCATGTGTTTGTAACTTGGGATCCATTTTTGTTATACATGATGTCAAATATTCTTTAACATGGAGTTAGAACCCATTCCCTTCACTGAATGTGTGGTCAACAATGCTTACCATTGGAATTGCTAGATAGGGCAATGGGTTTAATTACCACACCTCTTTAGCTTGACCCTTCCTTTGATCCATTATGTCCTTCCTCTTTTCTATTTGGAAGTAATAAATTTGGTTAAGTTTATAAGAATGAAGGCCCATCTAGCTTAGGTTACTCATATCACATAGGTTTGGAATCATATACTAACATAGTTTCTCTTATCTCTTGGAAATTATGAGGATATAACTTCTTCAAATGGTTTAGACCTAGGGTTTTTTATGGCAAGTTTTATCCCCTTAGCTTCTATGATGTATAATCTTCTTGTACTTTTCCTCTATTATTAAGTAGATCCACTTAAGTGGTCCTTGTAGGCTATATTATTAGGGTCTCTCTTATGTTACCATGTATTACCCTTTTAATGGATTGATTTGGCCTTTTTCCTTGCACATCAAGTAATATAGTGTAACATTTTAGAAGGAATACAAAAGTTCTTTTTAAAGTTTTTCATATTTAATCTCTAAATTGGGCATATCATTCAAAGGCCATAACTTCATCAAATGAATTTTGTTGTTTATTTTCTTAAATGACATGATTTTTTAAGTACAATAAAATATTGGTATTATTTTTAGCCTAAGCGGTCTTTTCCTATCTATAATGGATCTAAAGTTGTATATTTTCTAATTAAATGGACGCAAATATAGTATTTGCAATGCAAATATCAAGTTTTAAATGGAGTAGATGATTATGGATTGTTTTTCAAGAAGATAGGATACCTACTCTTGATAAAGAAATACTTTTACCTAATAAGGGGGGAGGCTCTTGCATTGATTTCATTCCTAGTTACTTGTCCACTTTAAAAATAATTTATATCCATTGTAATTTAAAACAAGGTTTAAAAACATTATGAAAATTCAATGATACATATGCCAAAAGGCTAGAACTCAATGTCACTACTTTTAAAATGAGATATATTGCAAATATTTTGGACTAAATTGACAAATTCAAATCTTTAAATGTATCTATTTTTATTTTTAATGGAATAACAAAAGTAGATACAAAATATATTGAGATTGTCCTATCTAATCTCTCTTCTCACTACATAACCCTTTAACATACTTTTGTATTTGATTTTAATGGTTATTTTGGGATACACTGGTCTAAGACATGACTAAACAAAAACCTATCCAATCATTTAGGATTATGTATATCCATGGTGTATTATTGTTTCAATCATACATCCTATTATTCAAGGGAATATTTTTTATATGCAATTGGTTAGTTCTCTATTAGATAAGAATTTTTCCTAGTTAAAAAGTTGTTTTCCTATATTATTTTCATTCAACGGTAATAATATATTGAATTTACCTTCAATAATCAAGGGTACTTCTCAAGAAGTAAAATTTATGTGAATATCGATAACTTCATAAAGCTCAACATTCTCTCAAATATCTTGAGAAAAAAATAATTATAATTTGTGTTTTCATGTTGTAAATTGTAGTTATTCCCTCTATTGAGAGACATGCATTACTCTCTACATAATTTATTATAGCAACAACAAATGCTAAATTCTTAAAACAAATCTTCCAATTCCATCTCTTTCTTATTTATATATCTTTGTCTACCAAAGCATTAGTTTAAATTTCTATTCAATTTTCTTGCAACATTTTATTTGGGCCTACTTGTCACCCTTCTAATATTATAGCAAATAATTTCATAGGTTTTGTTGGAGAAAAATATACCCTCAATCATATTTACAATATGTAACTCCATAAGATGTTCTCCTAGTAGCTTGACATTCTTTGCAACTCTACAACCACCTTATAACCTTTATTTATGTATAGTATTTTAATTTGTGTTTATTTAAGGCCCAAAACAATTGTTGATTTTTATTTTATCTTTGGATGACTTCTTCTAGTCAATACAAAATCCTAAAGGATATAGATTAGAACTGATATTTACCATATTTCTTCAATAGCAATGACATTATGAATTTTTAAAACTCTTTCAATCATATCAAAGAAAAATGACATCTTTAGCTTGAAATAATTGTGATAAATATTGAATAAAAATAATATTCTTAGCTAAACTAAGAAAATCACCAATCTTAATGGACTATTTATGGTCATCACATAATAGTGATACTTCATCTTTCATTCTATTTTCTTCTTTTTTCTTCTATATTTTAAGATGTGAAGAAATTTTTTTTTAATCCTTTTTTTCCCTATTTGAAAATGGATATCTAATTTTACAATTAGTTGTTGATCATTGTCCAAATGCTCTAAAGGTTTGGCTAGGATTTCATAAATAATTCCAAATTTGTTCCTTTTCCTCCTAGGGTTTCTTGTCTCTCTATAGTTAGGAGTTTTCAACCCCGCCCTTTTACATGAACTATAATGAATCCATCTATATTTTATATGGATAGAGTTGTTTCTAGATATATTCTATGCATATTAATTTTGAGTTTCCTTGTTCATCCATTGAGTAGCATAAATTATTTTGGTTGAAGGTACTATAAAAAATGATGTTCATATATGTCAATATTTATATCTAAATTGTATTGATTAATAATGCAAATTATATTTATAAATAATTCCAATGTTTTTCCAAATGTTTGATAAATTTTATTTACACAAAATGCAAGCATAAGTTGTGGTATTTCCATCATTGGTGATTTATGAGGTTCTTAACTATCTTCCTAATACATCCCAAAGCATTTGTTGGGATCCATCATTATAAAAAAAAATGTAAGAGAAAATACGAATTTTAGATGGGAGCTCCTCCATAACAATGAAATCAAGATGTCAAGGTTTTAAAAATATTATAATTACTTATAAAATAATGAATTCCTTCAAAAATCATAACAATTATTGTGTATTCATTCTTCTAGTAATTTGAGGGTGATATCCATACCCATTGGATTTACAAGGGCATGATTATGGTAAAATAATATATCTTTAACAACAAAATTAGGTCTAAAAACCACCTTTGGATTTTTGTGTGCTTCATGGTAAACAAACATTTAGTCTATTACCATTGATTTCCTATAAAGGATTTGTCATCTATTCTTCCAATGCTTTCAGAATATCCCTTTTAGAACTCAATTTATTTTTTATCTCCTTCTATAAACCTAAATAAAAATACTTAAAAGGTCCTTGAGACCCATTTTGGATCTTATGTTTTTCTCTCATATCTAATGCTTGATAAACTAGGATACACAAGAATCTAAATCTAAAACCATAATTTCTAAAGAAATTATTCTCCAAATCCACTCTTTCATATTCTATAGTCTTGCATATTCTTACTTTGGGGATTTAAAAATATATTACTAACTATACCTTTAATAATTAAGTATTTCAACATAGAAATTATGAAAAAAAAATTATTTGTTGTATTTTGTATCTATAAGCTTAGTAATTATTGTCTATTAAAGCATAAAACCTCATGGGTTATACAACCTTTATTTGAATTTGTAAATAATCTATATAATGTGCATCAAATAGATATTTATGTTATATCCCCTAGAACATGAATGATAATTTCAAGTTCAATGATTATAACTATCCTTTGGATGCATTCAAATGGGGTCTCAAATAAAATGAGTCTTAACTAAAGATCCTTTCTATCAATGAAATGTTAAGACTGAATTAAATTTATTAAATATTTTTAGTTCCATTAATAAAAAATTTAACAACCTTCATAGTCAAAATAAGTAGATTTATTTTGGTAGAACTAGCAAATAGAGATTTATTATCTTTATCATGTCAATGCCCTTATCATGTTGTACCTTAAGATATAATGGTGTGATTTTCTTATTAGTATTTAGTTTTGGAGAAAAAGGAATATCTCATACAATTACATGAATTAATACATGTTTTTCCAAAATGTTTAAACAAAATTAGTAAAGTAAGAATTAAACAACCAGAGTTGAAACTATCATATTCCTAGTATAAATTGAAATGGATCACTATCATAATTAAAACCACTAATCAACATGGATCACTATCATACTATCCATGGAATAACAAAGTTATTCTGCCATGATCCCATATATTGGAGGACAAGACTCTCCACTACTTGTAAAATCAATTGTCAACGCTCTTTCTACAAATATATATTACCTCTTTCTAAGGACCATGGAAAATATTCCAAGGGATGGCCACTTTTAGTTCTTAGGGGTAAAAGAGAGAAGAGTAATATGTAATAGCCAAAGACAAAAAAAAAATCTATGCTACAAAACTAAAACAAATTTCTTGCTAGTTATAATTCTACAATTTTATAAATACAAAATTCTAGAAATAAAATAGCAAAAGGAATGTACAAACACATAGAAAAAATGTAAAAGTAGACCTAATATTTACCTATACATGTCATTAAAAGTTTTGGTTGGGTGAAATTAAATTTTTACATTTTTTTTTTTGGGTGGGAGGGGTAGAAAAAGATTAAATTTTATTAAACAAAAACCAAATTACATAGTCACAGAGCCTTCCATATGTAGGTTGTATCCTGAAAGTGCCTCCAAAAATACATGCCTATAATCCCATGAAGGATAAATACCTAAGTTGTCATGGAGCCTTCCATATGTGGGTTGCAACCTGGAAGTTCTTCCAAATATATATGCCTATACTCCCATGAAGGATAAATGCCCAATTAGAGAATAGAAAAAAATTGCACAAAAAAACATTATTACACCTAATCATTGAATGACGTATCAGAGGAGGAGGACTCTTGAGAATTACAATAAGATAAAACCATTGGTTAATTTTCCTTGTATACTACATATCATCTCAAAATTTCATTCAAGAGGTGTTTGTTTCTAGTAGCGATTGCAACTCATCCTACTAATATCCAATGTTATCTATCTATCCTATCTTCACCTTCCCACATACATAGTGATTCAAATAATTTATAATCCTAAAACATTGAGGCCTTAAATATCCTTATACACAAATCTTCCCTCCTCCCAAGAGTTCCCATGCTGGTACTTATTTCTTCCCCATGATTAGGGTAATCTTGTTGAAGAAAAACCTACAAGTCCATAGAATCCTACCCTAGGTTTTTCTCCCTATAATAATCCCACCAATTATGACCAATCTATAACTTTGTTCTTTCCCTCATGGAACACAAATTTTTTATCCATACCTTATTTTTAAAACCCATAATATTGTCTAAGACCCACTGGACCCTCCATTCCATTTCCACTCTCCTCTTGCTTTTTCAACATATTTATTAAGACTTAAGAGTTAGAATCCACCTCAATTCTAGAGTATCCTTACTTAAGATCCATGACTAAGCCTTCATATATGGCCATGACCTCCACCACCATGTTGTTGTTCCTCCCAATGCCCTGATGGAAACCAAATACTATCATATCTTCGTGTGTACAACCCACCCCTCTAATACCTACCTCACTCATATTGCTATGAGAAACACCATCAATGTTAACCTTAATCCAATACATTAGTGGTGGCTTCCACTTCCCTCCCCTATCTATAATTTTAGGAGGAACCTTCCTTATTCTTGAGCTCTAATTCCATAAGGATTGGGACTGAACCGACCTAGGGATCATAATCCTAAGAAGTTCTAATAACTCCTCATCTCTAGGCATACACTAAGAACATGTGATTCCTATTACAACCTCTCTAATATTGAGAAAAATTATCAAGATAATTGACTCCCTAGATGAGCACTTATCATGAAAAATATGTCTATTGCACTCTAGCCATATTTGCCACAAAATGAAGGCCTTGAAACAATATTCTAGAAGGTAAAATTATCCACCCATATGCTAGATCCACATAGATCAAATAACTACTCCAATAAGACATCACCAATCTAGGGTAAATTAAACCTCCTTTTACCTTGCTTCTAGATCCAACCAACAAAGGGATATCAAACTAGAAGGTGGTCAATAGATTCTCCCACCCCATAATGAAGCACACACAATTCTAGTTCCACCAAGCCTCTCTTACAAAGATTATCCTAAGTCAAAATCTCATTTTGAATGGCTAACCAAATAAAAATGTTGACTTTTGGCTAGATACTTGAATTCCACACCTTCCAAATCATCCTCTCCCTACCCAATCCCTCTATGAGCCAGTCATATCTCTTCTTTATGGAATACCAACCGTTTCCTTTGTCTCTCCATTCCAAAGAGTCCTCTTTCGATCATGAGCACTGCATTTGATATAAAATAGCCCTCATACTATCTTTGTCTTCAAACCAAGAGGTCTTTCCACCTCCTCAAACCCACTCCTCTTTCATATTCCTCCTAGAAGTCCTTAACATAGACCCAATTTGCATTCTCAAAAATATTTATAGCTTTACCTAGGTTTGGTAATTGGGAAGCAATTCGTTGGTATTGGTCCCACACATAATCCTAAAATAGTGCCTTTCTCCCATTTTTGACTATCCAAAATAGCCCCATAGTAATAATAGTATTAGATTTTTTAATTAGAGTCCAAATGATGGACCCCCCATTAAAAGAGACTATAAACTTGTTCCACCTCATCCCCATATTTCACAGATAGAACATTCGACTTAAGGCTAGAGTGGTGTAGAATCCAATTCCACAACAATTTAGCTAATAAAGCCAAGTTATGATCACCCAACCTCTAGATACCCAAACCCCATTTATTTAGTTAGAGGTAGAACAAATCCTACCTTACCAAACTCTATTTCTTTTTCAATTTTGAGCCTCCCCAAATAAAATCCCTCAAAAGTCTATCGATCTTCGTAACACAATGTTTGGGATCAATCATAGTCGTAAATTGAAATACCAAAATAGTCTGCAACACTGATTTTATTAGAGTCAATCTTCCTCTGGCAAGATCCATCGATGGTCCAATTATTTAACTTACATTGAATTTTAAGAAATTAATTTTTTACTTACCCCATATGGTGCGAAAGGAATTTACCTATAAAATTTCCCAAAGCACTAAAAATGCTAGTGGGGTATGTAATGAAGTATATCTACCCTGTCATCTAATTTAGGAAAATAAACTATTAACAATTTAAAAAACTATGGGAACCTTCATAACTATTCATATTGATTGAAGTTATATATATATATATATATATATATATATATATATATATATATATATATATATATATATATATATATATATCTTCACACACACATATATATGTATGTATATATGTGTATATGTATATGTATATGTATATATATATGCATATGTATATATTTATATATGTCTATATATCTATATATGTATATGTATATGTATATATCTATATTTATCTCAAAATATTTTGGACATATAAAGTATTTTATGTTTCATACCAAGTAGCATTATCCCTCAAAATTATCAAATGAAATTCTTTAAAATGATTAGACTCCTCAATATTCAAAGATGAGACCCAGGTTTGAATCATGCCAACCAATACATGGATAATATCCAAGCTATTATAATGCCACTCTGTGGTGATGGTGTAGTACAAGTGGGGCCTAATTCAATTCCATATAACCAATTGAAAAAGAAACATTAACCCTAGAAAATTTTGGGATCATGTGAGACCAAACTAATTACAAAATAATGAAATTAATTTCTCATCATTATCCATAATTATCATTGGCAAAAAGTAATCTATATATGTTTCATGTGGTTGGGATACAACCATTGGATGTACTAAATTTATTAGGTTCTTATGTTATAGATATGAAATCTTACTTTTTATAAATCAATCATACTATTCAAATAAATGCAAATATTGAGTTCAAGCTATCTTATTGGGTTATAAAGGGCATGTGCAATGATTTTAAGGTGGTTGCTTTAGGTTAACTATGATGAAACCATTCATATGTGCAAGCTTGATTATGTTTTCATTATCCCTTTTTAACAAAAAATGTTTTATTACTATGGTTGGTAATTTGAATATACCAATACACTATGTCATCAAACATTTTAACCTACCACCTTGGCCCCTTAAGACACATGAAATGTGATTGATCATTTTTACAATATATATTACCCATTATAGAAGACCACATATGACATTATATGAGATAACAAGGCACAATCCATTGAGAATAAGAGGAAATACAAATAGACAAAGCAAAAGAAAAGATCACAATATATAATGTGACAAAAATAATTATTTTATGATAACTTGATACAGTTATATACATAAAACTAAAAATGTTATATGTAGTAGAGTAGTATAAATGACTACATACCTAGTATTTATGAAGAAATAATTCATGGATTTGGTTCTAGGCAAAATGAAATAGTTACCCTAACCACCAAACATATCCAAAAATACTACACTAGACATGGTATGCAAAAACAATTAGCATGGTACATGCACCAAACAAGATAAAACCCTAAGAGTAACATGTCATTATTGAACCTACAAGCCTTAGGTTAAAATCTAAAAACATATTCAAATTAGTAAAATATTTCGCAAATATAAACATTAGGTAAAATTATGAATAGTAAATGCGTTCCCATACACAAGTTTAACCTTGAATGAGCATGACTTGAATGATTATAGTATTGTGGAGAACTCTATTAATCCACTAGGATATATTATGGTGTTCAACCATGGGGGAATGTCTATCTAGACATATCATCAACCTCTAATCCTAAATTAATAATTAAAATGAGCACTCACAAAAGGTTTAAAAATAATTAAACAAACACTTAATAGATTAGGTAAGAGTAGCACACAAATGTGCAAAGATAACTAGTAATTATCCCTAGTGTCAAATCATTAGTGTCACAACATTTATCCACCATTATGGGCTTCAAATCACTAGTATCATAAACATCATCTTTAATCAATAACTTGTTTCCTTGTGCTTTGGTTTTGGAAACATTAAGAGTACTTATCCCTTTATATATTGCATATCATAAATTAGTAGGTATAGTGACAAAATTTTTATTACCATCATTAGCATCATTAAGGATTCCTTGCTTGCATTGTTGAAGTACCAGCCTTTTTTGGCTTCTTTAACAATGGAACTGAAATCTTTCCATACATTGTTTGACACATATTTTTCATCTTCTTTCACTTCTTGAACAAATATTTTTACAAAATTTTGTTTCTTGCAATTTGTCATTTTTTTCTTGTTTTTTTTTTTTTTTCTATTCCCCTTTGATTTAATTTTTACTTTGAAGTAGAAAACCTTTTACCTCTCAAAAATTAAAACAATTGAAAAAACAATATTTCTTTATCTTATAAATCCCTTGTTTTTCAAACTTTATCTAAGAAAGCAATCAATGAAGTTTTAATAAAAACAATTCAAACCCTAATTTTTTACCTCTTTCTTCGAATTTTTTTTTATTATTGTCACCTTCCTTGCACAGCTCCACTGGGCTCTTCTTCGTTACAGTAGTCAATGAAAACTTGCAAAAAATGACCAAGTGAAATTTTGAAATGGCCACGAGAAATGAGTGAGTGAGGGTCTAAAAAAACTGCAGTGGCCCCTTCATGACCGCATGGAATCAAATTTAGGATTAGGATTTCATGTTGTTCACCTAACTCTAATACCATTTGTTGAAAAATAGAACATCATAAAAAAAACAATAGTCATATATAAAAACAAAATTCCTAAACACAATGTTGCAGAGGAAGGATCATAAACTTGATTCAAGAATATTAATATATTTGATAAGAGTATAAAACAAATATAAGGAAACCTAACTAGTTGCATAGCATCTGACTATTGCTTCTTTCATCTTATCAAATCTTTAAATATTATAAATGAAACAATTAATTAATATTCTCCAACAATTTTCTTCTTAATATTTAATATATTATAATTTCTCAAACAAAACTTTCAGCACCAAGAGCCTACGACAAACCTGAGTACTAAGTGGAAACTTAACATTTTATTTGACAATTTTAATGACGTTTGCATGTTACAGACATGAAGAGACTAAACATATGGAGAACACTGTAACATCGGTTCTCTCCATTAACTAATAGTCAAACGAAATCGCCTTTTATTTTATTAGTTCAAAGTTTTTTCGAGTGTGTTTATTTTCAACATAGAGGTGAACATTTTGAGAAGATTACTAGAATTTGGGATGGGCAGATTTTGGTATCTAATGACAATGATATTCTTAAGGTGTTTTTCCAGTTTTATAAGAATCTTTTTACTTTAGAGGATAATGTTTCTAGACATAATGATAGAGTTTACTGTTGTTCCTTGATTCCTAAGAAAATTTTCTTGCAAGAGGCTGAAGTGTTAGGTAATCCAAGTACTAAGGATGAAATCATTAAAGCCATTCAATCTATTCATAATGATAAAGCTCCTGGTTTTGATGGTTTACCTATTGAATTTTATAAGAAGAATGTGGAGTGGTTAAGTGAAGATCTTTGTCAGGTCTATGAGGAGGCTATTCACATTGGGTCACTTGGTAAAGAAATCAATACAGGTATTATTAAATTACTTCCTAAGGAGGGTGATAAAGCTTTAGTCAAGAATTGGAGACCGATTACTTTATTGAATGTCTCATATAAAATCCTTGCTAAGATTCTTGCTTTGAGGATTGCTAATTGTCTTCCTAAGTTCATAAATCCATCTCAAACAAGTTTTGTTAAAGGGAGATACATTTTAGAAAATCTTCTCACAAGTTGGGAGGCAATGAATTGGTCAAAGTACATAGGGAAAAATGTTGGAATGTTGTTATTAGATTTTGAAAAGGCTTATGATAGAGTTGAATGGAATTTTGTTCTTAAGGTGCTTGAAGCTTTTGGGTTTCCTTCCATGTTTTGTGAAATGGTGAAGGTTTTGTTAGCTGATGTTATTGCCTATGTTGAGGTTAATGGTCTTCTTTCTGATCCTATAGTTCTACAGAGATAAATAAGGCAAGGTTGTCCTCTTGCTCCAGCTCTTTTTGTTATTGCTAATGATACTTTATTTTATCTGCTAAGAGAGAGTATTATTAGTCCAGCTATTAAAGGAATTATGCTTCCAAATGGTCAGGAAATTTTGAATATTCATTTTGCTGATGATACTTCAATTTTGTTAAGATGGTGGAAGATAATTTTGTTTCATTATTCACAAAACTTGACTATTTTTGCAATGCTTTAGGAGCTAAAATAGCTACTTCTAAGTCAATCCTGTTAAGTTGGGATTTTTTTGCTCCTAATTGGTTGTCCAGGTTTAATATTCAGTGGGGAGGTCCAACTAAACAGGTTCGTTATTTAGGTATACCTTTTGCTATTGAGCCTAATCTTAAAAACATGTGGATGTGGGCGAAAGAAAAGATTATTGCTAAGCTTAGTAAATGGAATAAGAAGTTTATATCCCGCGCTAGAAGGTTTCAGATTTGTCAAAAAAAATTATCATCTTATTCTATTTATTATGCTTCAGCATGGTTTTTCTGTTCCTATCAAGTTAATGAGATTCATAAATATATCAAAAAAAAATTGTGGGCTGGAAATGTGTTTGGCAAGAAAAAGCATGGTGTAAAGTGGGAATGGTGTACTGTGAGTAGATTAAAGGGTGGTTTGGGGCTTAAGAATATTCGTTTTTAGGGTATGGCTCTTGCTATTAAATGGATTGTTCATTGTATTTATGGAAATGAGCCTTGGAAAGTGTTGGTTAGAAATAATATATGTTTGGCTGTTTCTAAACAGACTCGTACTTGGAAGGGCCTTCCCATGATAGATATCTTATTGGGCAAATTTCCTGTTGCTCCATTTGGTTCAATTGTGTTTAAAAATTTGTGGAAGGCATGAGTGATGATAAGAGGCAGTATTTTTGCTTTATATGTTAATAATAATTCAATTTTGTATATGCACAGCTCGATATGGTGGAATCTTGTGCATAATAATAAGTTTCTTGCTCTTACGAAAGGTTGTTCTGCTAGAAACTAGGCCAGTTCGGGTATTAGAACCTTTAATGATATTCTTAACAATGGTATTTTGAAGTCTTGGGATGTTCTTAGAACTCAATATGATCTTCCTTTTTCGCAGAAGAGAACATACTGCTTACTTAAGTCATCTTTTTTGCATTTAGCCTCTTCTAATTTTGTTTTAGAAGAGAGACAGGTGTTTGATATTATGAAATGGAAGGATGATACTCAGTTTAATAAAACTAATTCAAGGCAGTTATATAGCATGTTGACTGATACTAATGATATTATTATACATATTAGTAGAGCCTGGCATATGGATATTTCAGCTTCCTATGGACAGGTCATTTTGCAGCATATTTGGTCCAGTCACTTGGAGCCAAAAAAATCTTGGTTTAGATGGGATATTTTGCTTCAGAGATTGCCTATTTTGAGTAATTCTAATGATATCATGAGTTGTTCTATATGCAGGGTTCTAGATACTATTGAGCATATTTTTTTTGAGTGTTTTTTTGCTCGTGAGATCTGGTATTTATTTTTATCTAATATGAAATGCTGGAGTATTAATGATAAGATGATTAGACAAAATGTTCTATTGGGTCATATTCCTCATATGGAAACATGTTTTAATAATTTTTGGCTTCTTCTATCTTCGAAAATCTTATGGATTATCTGATTATATAGGAATAAATATGTTTATCAGAACTTTCAAAGGTCACGTACTGGGTCTCTTAGGAGACTCACATGTTACAAAATTTCTATACAGGTGGCAAGGATTATGAAGTGCTATAGGACCAAGTACCAATATTTTTTTGACAGGTTATCCTATTGCAGAAGAAATGAACGTCATGGAGGAAGCATTATTCATTGTGATGATCAGTTAGACATGATTTTGCAGTGCATTCGTATGTTTCATGATAGATACAAATTGATATATGAGGATGATTGATTTTTGTCGTTTATTTATCAGCTTGAACTGCTGCTACTCTTGTAATTTTGGTTTAAATCTGCATAGACAGATATTCTTGATATTGTTTTAGTTTAGTATTTAGTTTGTGTGCTTATGAATAGGTTTGCTGGACATTATGTGATGTAAGTTTTTTTGTTTATATTAATTTAAGTATACATTCTTATTTCAAATAAAAATAAAAATTATTTTTTTTTTTATAAAAAGGAATTGGTAACCTCTTTTTATTTCTAACAATTGGACATCCAGTTAGATATTTTCCTAAAGTTTTTATTGGCCTCCAACATAGGTCAAATCATTGAAGTTGCCTCAATAACCCAGGCCTCTCTTCGATAAACACGACTCTGCGGAGGAGGGAGACCTCCGGTGGCTTAGAGTCGATACCACCTGTGTCAAACTACCTCATACTCCGTAAACTCAAGTCAGACTACTACTTCACCTAAAAAGGACCATTTTCTGCATCATAACTTGTATGGTATTACACGCCTAGCGCTTGTGTGTCTGGTATGGACATTTCACCAAAGCAAAGACAGGCCCATATCCTAATTGGAACGAGCATATGTACTCCAAGATATCGCCTTAATTACGATATGATTTAAGATAATATATTCCACCACTTCAAATAATTATTTAATTTGTTTACTGACACATCCTTTGCTAGTCCCTCCAGATTATTCCCTCCGTCTGCCGCACAGAGAGCGTTGGACTGAAACGCACCGCAGTGGTATTACTGTTGCTCTTCAATTTATGTGTGTCCGCATGTGTCACATCCGTCACAAAAAGATGCTTCAGGAAGAGCATACATTCATATTAAGCACGCGGTCCAACACCTCGTACCAGTGACTTCAATTTAAGCTGCTTAACTAAAATGAGCCACGCAGAGTAGTTGTGGGTGTTTGTTTCAATTGAAAATTAAAAAAATAACCGTTTATTAATTTTTTTTTAATATATATAATTTAAATACAAACGACAGTAATTTGGATGATACTGCAGAATCTACTCCACGAACTTATGAATAGGAGTCGTCGCATGAATGGAAATGAAACACTAGTTCTTTTCCTCTCTTGTTGAAAAGGTATTGGTGTTTGTAACATGTCGAAAATACTTGGCGCTTCCAAAAAAATAATTCACATTAATATTAGTAATAAATCTGAAGGAATACTATCGTTGAAAGTCTTCAAATATAGTACAAAAGCTCAGGAATACTATCGTTGAAAGTCTTCAAATATAGTACAAAAGCTCAGAGCTCTAGTACAAAGTTAAAACCAGCAGTCCAAAAAGTACATAGATCATTCTCTAAATACATTTTTTTAAGTGCACCTTTGAGTGTAAACACAACTGCACCAGTGAACGCTCACGAACAAAGCTTAAATCATAAATGAAATTATAGACGTAATACTTCAGTACATTAATATTTCAACGCCAAGGCAACTGAGAATGTTTTAAAGTTAAATTTACTTGTACACTTAAAATTAAATTTACTAGTACACTTACGACAACCTAGAACCTTATTCATATTTCACTACCGTTTAGATTGCGATTCATTAAGATTGAGTAATTGGTAAAAAAATTACTAGATGCAGGTTTCATGCATCCAAGCACAAGCTCATTTCTAGCTCCAGTATTACTAGTCTAGAAGAAGGATGGATCATGGCCAATGTGTGTAGAATTTTGTGAACTCAATCATATCACTATCAAGGATACATTTCCCATTCTAGTGATTGATGACTTGTTGGATGAGTTACATGGTGCTCAGTATTTCACCAAGTTGGACCTCAGATCGAGCTATCACCAAATTCATAAGGATGACATTTCTAAAATAACTTTTAGGATCCATGAGGGATATTATGTATTCTTGGTCATGATTTTTGGCCTCACCAATGCACCATTAACTTTTCAAGGCTTGATGAGTCAGTTTTTAAAACCCTACCTCTAAAAATTTACATTGCTCTTTTTTGATGATATACTAATATACAATACAACATGGGAATGGCACCTACAACATATTGATAAGATTTTGAAGCTTCTTTAGTAGAACTAGTTGTATGTAAAGCAATCTAAATACAAATTTAGGAAAACTAAATTAAAATATTTAGGGCATGTCATGGGTTGATATGGTATCCAAGTAGATCCAAGTAAAATTAGGGCAATGAAGTAGTGGCCCAAGCCCAAAATATTTAAGAGCCTTCAAGGATTTCTTAGCCTTACTAGATATTACCAAAATTTTGTCAATGACTATGGGAAGATAAAAACTCCTTTAATAACTATGCTTAAGAAGGATGCATTCACATGGAACAGTGAAGCAAATAAAGCTTTTCTAACTTTGAAGGATGTCATCAGTGATACACCAATTCTAGCTATACCTAATTATTCTAAAATATTTATCATTGAAAGTGTAGACACCAAAACAACACCAATCCGATTATGTGACAACAAGCGTTGATCGCATTGACACAAACAGTGGTCCTAACCACTCCCAAAAGTAGTTTGAAAGGTCAAAGGTCAATTTGGCACCTTTTTGGCACCTTTCTCTCTGCTCGTCCCACCCCGGGATGAATACAAACGGCATTCGTCCCACCCAGGGACGAATAGCAACATTCGCCCCGGGGTGAGGCGAATAGAAGGTTTGACTGGCAAAAAAAGTCAAACCTCGGCAACTCCGCCAGTTAACTGAGGCTTCAGGCCATGCAATTGTGAGGAATAGCTTTTATTCAAGAAGAGAGACTTCAGTCATGCATGTCTTTATTTTAGAGACCTCATGCAAGGAGATTCTAAATCAGGGAACTAGCTTTTCTCTAAAAATAGGACAGTTAACTCAAGTAGCGCCCTCGCATGCGCAATTTAAACAAGGAGACCCTAAGGTCTATAAATTGGGGAGTTTTCCCACCCAAAAGAGATACAGAGAAGGAGCATTTGAGCAACGAAGTGCTGCCAATTTACATACCTACTTGCGATTTGTGCTTTCACATCCTTAATCTCTCATTCGAAAGGGAGGTTATTGGGTGAGTATTGGAAACACGAATCCGGACCCAAAACCCAATTTTTGACCATAAAAACTCACAAAATTTGCTGAAAACACCCTATAAAGAGTTTTGGACCCATCCCAAGTGGATTGGTGCTGAAACAATGTCCCAAACGGTGGGCGTCCTGCCCCCGGGCGCTCCCCAAACTGTCACAGTCCTATTCGCCCCACCCCGGGATGATTAGAAATATGTGATATATTTCTTTAGTTTTTATTTTGCATTTTATTCTAGATATGCTAAATAGGTTACAGTTCAAATTTCATTTCATTTTGAGCAATTTTGACCAGGTTTTTGTCATTTCCCGCCTTTACTAACTTGCAGATGGCACCAAAAAAATATGGGTGATAGAGGTAAAATTGGAGAAATAACCTTTGGAGTCTTCCCAAAACACCCCCAATTAGCTAACCCCAAGTTTTCAGGTCATTTGGAGCTTCCGAGATAGGACATTGAAGAGGGTGCTTTCTGACAGGTTATTGTAGGTCTATTCGTCCCACCCTGGAGCGAATACAAATCTGTGAGGAATTTCCTGACTGTTCTTTTTGCAGAGGTCTTCTGATAACATATTTATGCTACTATTAAATTTTCAGGTCAATCCGAGGTCATTTGATTATCGATTTAATATTTTCATGCATATACTGATAGTAGGCCTTGGGAAATACATGCTTTATTATATCTGTAGGTGCTACTAATATTTTCTGTTTCTTTGAACGCAGGTTTTTGACATCGGAAGAGCAGGAAGGAGTGAAAAATCATACACACAAGTGGTGGTGATATTTTGGTCCGCCCATCTTATATGTGGGCACGCGGAAGAAGGATTGTTGTTTATAGATGTGATAAGAAACTTATTTGACGCTCCTATCCCCTAAAAAGGAAGGAGACGTATTGTAACACAACTCGAAAAGCATATCAATAAAAAGGGTCATATTTTATATTGCTTTTATCTTGTGTCAATTCGTCTATGCTCTTTCTTTTTATGCACTTTGCAATACATAGGCTATAAGCGTTAAGTTTGATTTTAAAAGCATCCATTTTGGCACTTTCCTTTTTGTTTCCGTATCCTCGTGCTTTCAATGGCGATCACGGTGGGACCTGTGTCCTTTGATTTTAAAGATTAAATTTCTGATTAAATTTGCTTGTTTTGTTGCTTGCAGGTACCAAGTTTTCAAACGCTAGACTGTTTCAGGCAAAAATTCAGAGACATCCGATTTAGGCAGAGAAGAGGTAGGGGTTTTAAACACCCTTTGTCAATTTTCTGTTTTCTATTTTCTATTCTCTGATTTTTGCTTGCATAGGAGAGTTTAGAGGCTTGCTTGTTTCAATTTTGCAACTTAAAAAGAACCCCACACACCACGTGGTATTTTAAACACAAGGAGTTGGTCGTAAAACCCCAACCCTTGAGCAAGACCAACGGTGGATTTCATCATCACCTTGGCTTGAGATATTGCATCCATAACCCCGATCGCGATTGTTGCTAGACGTAAATCCTGATGAAAGCTGACCAAGTGTAGCTTGGGGTGATTCCCAGTGCATGAGGATAAGTCTTCTATGGTAGGTGTCATAAACAGAGTGATTCCCCTTTCGTACCGCCTATGTTCCACGTATCATCTGCTCTCACGTACCTATAGTCTCCCTCACGTAAGGGCGGGTATATAGAGAGGTTGGTATATCGGTCCGGCAATGGTATATTGAAGGGGTGACCATTTTGGGAGTCATAAGAGCCTTCATAATTGCATTTAAATGGTTTTCACAAAAAGCTTTCAAAAACAAACAACAAAACACACTAAACCAGATTTAGGGCACACTTTTAATCTTTAAAAGAGATAATCATTGCTTGTGTGTGTATGCTATTTTCTGTTTAGTGTATCAAAAAAAATCATAAAAAAAGAAAAATCCAAAAAATAATCTACGCATTTTTAGGTAAACATCACCATGGTGTACACCCGTAGCCGAGCCCGATCACGGGCAGAAGCTGCAGAGAGTGCACCAAGGGGGACAAGTCGCCTCCGGTATAGTCTTGAGGACTTGGTCATCCCGCCTTGGTGGCAGGATACACAAGTTAGTCCCCACAATGCCATCACCGAACAAGACTATAGAGGCACCCCTTTGAGGGGCACACCCACTCAACATAGAGACACCTCCTTGAGGGGTACCCCCACTCAGCAAAGATCCTTTCAAGAGGAAAACCTACATGTAGCACTCGACCTAGATATGAGGCCCCCCTTGGAAACTCGTTATGGGTGGCCTAGTGATGAAGTGCTTGAACAACAAAGGGTCCACAAGGAGGAACCATATGATTTTGTTACTCCTAATTTACCCCTGATTACTGTTAGAAACACTAGACCATATCCAGAGTATCAGGCTTTCCAGATAGGGCAAGACAATTCTGCCTGCACCTTTTATGCATATAACAGAGAGTGTGAGGAAGACCATTATGTTCCTCAAGAGCGATACACAACGTGGGAACGATGCACATCCGCACCCGCAATGTATCAGGATCGCTCATTGAGGCCAGAGCCTCAAGTGAATGCCGCTAACCTCGACAGAGGGAAGCAGCCCATAGGGGTCTCAGATCACCATGACCAAGAAAGACATGTAGGAGAGGCATCTAGGCCTCCTAAACAAGAGACGATGGAACAAATTGACTTGGCATTTGCCAAACTAGCCACCCGCCAAGCGCAAATCACGTGGCTCAGGCAAGACCAACAACAATTAGAACATTTGTGTCGCCTTAACCAAGAGTGCATTCAGCGTCAGACAGCTGAATTGCTTCACAACAATGTGCCTGAGAAGGTCCCAGCACCTCGCGCACATAAATCTGAGATGTATGAGAGGCACAACCCCTTAGTGCGAGACAGGTCTCCGCGACCTCATCAAGCACTGCCTCTAAGACCTCCTAGACCTGAGCGGGAGGCCGCTCCCAAAAACTATGATGGGCACCCTCCACGGGCACCCATCAATGTTTACAGGCCTAGGCTAGATACTCCTCAAGAAGCTTATGAGGATTATGAACAAGAAGAAGAGCGGGCTGAAATGCCCTATCAAGGCAGAAGGGGTGCTACCCAGCTATCCCTCCAAAGGCCTCAAGTTCCCCACAACCCACAGCGGGAGCAAACCAAGGAGGAGGAGATCAAGTCCTCCGATGCATACAAAGTGTTGTTAGAACGCTTAGAGACTATGGAGCTCAAGACTTCTGGGCCCCAAAAGCCTACTTTATGCCAACTCCGTAGTCATCCTGTGCATCCGTCAGTGTCGGCACCTCCATACCCCGAACATTTTAAGCTGCCCCAGTTGGCACTCTTTAGAGGGGAGGAAGATGCCCAAGAGCATGTGACTCGATTCCTGAGCCAATGCTTTGGCATTCAGGACAATGATGCTTTGCTATTAAGAACATTTATAACCACATTCGTAGGCCCTGCCTCGGATTGGTTTACTCAATTACCAAAGCATAGCATCTATAACTTGGATCAGCTAGTGGACGTGTTCCTAGAACATTTCGCCTTCAACACAAAGAAAAAGGCATCACTAAGCGATCTAGCTAGTCTCAAGCAGTATGAGGAGGAATCTATGGTGGCATATGGGAACCGATGGAGGACGTTGCTTTCAAAGCTACCCTATCTCCCTCCTATGTCCGACCTAACTCAAATGTTCGCAAAGAGTTGTTTGCGATCGATCTCTGTGCTATTGCAGCTGCAACAATATGCCACTTTAGAAGAAGCTTTGGCGCAAGCCAGAATCATCGAAGAGATCAAGATACAGGATGGCAAAATTGCCAAGCCTAAGAAAAAAGAATGGAACAAGAGCACTAAAATAGGGACTACGCAACAGAAACCCATCGTGGTCAATCAAGTTGCTATCAACGCCCCTAAGCCTGCCCAAGAAACACAGCCTCAGAAGGCTAACTATCAGGCGGTGCCTCCAAACAATTATGATAGAGAAAACCAAAAGCAGGAACAAAATCAGTAGCGTCGCCCTAGGCGGCAATTTACACCATACACAGAGTCCAGGGACTCCTTGTTTGACCGTTTGTCAACGACAAACTTGATTAATCTGCCAGAGATTCAAACGATAGATCCTAACGTGCCAAAGCCTAAGGGGTACAGGGAGGACTTGTACTGTAGGTTCCATAGATGAAAGGGACATGACCTTAACGCTTGTTGGAAGTTCAAAGGTTTGGTGCAAGACCTCATTGACAATAATACATTGGCAGTGGATAACCCCATAGCGCCCAACAACCAACAAATGGGCATTTTTAGAGACCCTTTGCCCGCACATGATGCACAAGAAAAACCTCTTCACGTCAATGAGGTGCAATAGAATTGCCCCATGGAGGGGTATGTGGGGATGATAAGCATAGTGACAAGGAACAAGAGATACCCAGGAGCTGCCCCCGCGGTAGCCACAAGAGAAGTTCCATCAACGTCACAACCTCAACCGAACCCTACACAGCTTCCCCCGCCTAGACCAGTGGCCACGATTCGAACTAGACTTACTCAAAGTCTAAGGACCACGTCGGCTAGGCTCTCCATATATGAGCTTATTCAACAATCAGCACCCCATCGGGAGGCTCTCATGGAGATATTAAAGGCAATTGAGCTGCATCCCCATGAAGCAAATTCTTTCAACAACTTCGTGGGCCATGTGAAACAATGTACGAAACCAGTCATCACCTTTAGAGAAGATGAATTAAAATCGATGGCTGGTGATGTGGCGGATCCACCCCTGCACGTTATTGCGTGGGTCAACGGGATTCCTTATAAGCGGGTGTTGGTAGACACTGGTTCGTCCAGTAACATTATTACAACCGCCGCATTAAAACATTTGAAGTTGTCGGCCTCTCACATCGTACCTTCCACCTATACTCTTCGAGCATTCAATGATGCGATATGCTCGATAGTTGGCACAATTGTCCTACCTATACAAGTGGGACAAAAGACCATTCATACATTGTGCCACATTTTAGAAGGTGAGATGGCTTACAATATCTTGTTGGGGCGACCTTGGATCCGGGACATGAAGTGTGTCCCTTCAATTGCTCATCAATGCTTGAAGTATACATTTGAAGGACAGGTACATGTAGTCCCCATAGATTTAGAGCCTTTCAAATACTGCAATTCAGTGCAACTAATGCCGTAGTCGACCCTTCCATCAACGCATTTGGATTTTTAGTTAAATCCATCTAAAAAGGGTCCGATTACGCAGGAATCTCCATTACCAAGGCAATCAAATTCCCAGGCGGGTCCATCTTCTTCATCTGGTCCTCCCACAACGACGCCACCTACGGTGGCCACACCAAAGGACAAGGGAAAGAAGCCCCTGGAAGAGGAACCACCCTTAGTCTCCAACATCTCGACAGAAGAGAAGCCTAGTAGAATGGAAGTCGAGACACCTGGTTCACCCCACATGGAGTGGACTCAGGGAGAACTTCCATTCGCTCCCCCTCAAATGCCAACAATCACAGTTGAGATGGCCAACACAGGATTGGGGGAGTATCTAGTGCAAAACATTATAGCAACGCCTACACTTGAGTCCATGCAAGACATGGGGAGACCTCGACTCCCCATCGGCTCTGTGGTTCCTCTAGGCTACCCACCCAATCAGACAAAATTTATTTATGGGGGCCTGGATAATGGCGTTGAACCTTCCCTACAAGAAGAGGAAGATGAAGAGCCCTTTGTTGAGGATGTCAATTATCTGTCTAACCCAGACTTCGCATTGAGATATCTTAGCCAATGCAATTGGCATGGATATGGGTTGGGCAGGTATGAACAAGGAGTGCATGTTTTGTGCCAGCCAAGATACCAAATGCCTTATGACAAGTCAGGAGTAGGGTTTAATCACCCTTTGCCCCTCGACATCTTGGTCAAAAACATGCAAGGCCTAGGGATAGGCAACAAGGATGGGTTGGCATCAGATCCATATGCCAATCCAAATACAACTTATACATTGGGGGATTATTTCCCATTACACACAAACAACCTTGTTGACCTCAACAACCCTTTCCCTTCGGTCGCAACGGGAGACAATTCAAGGACTCACCTCCATGAAGGGTATGGACAAGACCAAGAAGGGTCTTCGGATGATGAGTTAGATTACGAGGTAGCACCTTGGGATCCTCTTGAGTCAGGAAGCAATCATTCCCACATGCTTCCCATGGATGATTATCAAGAAAGCTTCCTGACCATGTTCCCATTGGATGATCCAATTGAGCATAGGCCACCTCAAGAAAATCAGGTCCCCCCGTAGAGAGCGGAACAACCTCAATGGGACCACATTAATTTGCTCGAACAAGATGAGCTTCATCTGTCGCAAACCATTGTTGCAGCAAACGAAGGCCTTTGGATCTCTGAAACCGAGATGGCCTATCTCAACCACATGCGACAAATGCAACAACAGTATCCCTTAGGCATAGATGACATGTTTGAACACCTACACATAGGTCCAAGACATAGGTGGCACCTCAACCCAGCGTAGTTATAGCAATTACTGCACCCGCCACTCCAGGTACACAGAGAGCATCTTCCACCTGGAGACCCTATCAAACCATCAGTGCCTAGGGTAGACCCTGTCTGCATGTCCGTGCATAGGGCCGATCCCTTTGTACCAGTGCCTACAGAGCCAGATCCAAAGCATCAAGAACATCTAGAATGTCAGAGTTATCACACCTATGGTAATGGAGGTTACAATCATTTCATCAACATGATCTCCATTGACTTGACCGCCCCCATCCATGATCCAGCCGACCCAACACGGTCATTGCATCTAGACATAGAGGCTATAGATTGGGATCGCGTTGACACACCACCCTCCCCATCAGAGTATTGGCCTTGCGGTGGGATGTTTCATTTCACTCCAGGACAGACTCAGGATGTCTTCCATGCTGAAGAGGAACCTGACGTTCCTAACGATGATCTTAATTCAGCAAATGATATCCATCTGATCCCAACTCCACACCAGTTGGAGGACGGATCCCACATGTCGATCGAGGCAATGACTGACGTAGACATCGGCATAGATCCAATGAATCCATGGATTCTCAAGCTGGGGGTAAGTCTCTCCCCCGAAGAGCAAGCCGATTACATTGCCCTTCTCAAGGAGAAGAAGGAGGTTTTTGCATGGTCATACAAAGACATGCCGGGGCTAGACCCATAGCTAGTCATGCATAATTTAACGCTGGATCCGACAATCAAGCCAGTAAAGCAAAAACTATGCAAGATGCACCCAAAAGTGGCCTTAATGGTCAAAGATGAATTGCAAAAGTTGTTGGATGCACAGTTTGTCATCTGCGTGGATTATCCACCATGGTTGTCTAACATGGTACCCATCAAGAAGCCCGACGGGAGGATTCGCATATGCACCAATTTTTGAGATCTAAACAAAGCGAGTCCTAAGGATGATTTCCCCTTGCCTAGCATCGACGCATTGGTAGACGCTACAATGGGCCATGAAATGCTTTCCCTCATGGATGGTTTCTCAGGATACAATCAGATTCGTATCAATCCCGAGGACCAACTAAAAATGGCATTCACAATGCCTTGGGGGACATTTTGTTATAAGGTCATGCCTTTTGGCCTTAAAAATGCTGGCGCCACCTACCAACGTGCCATGACGTACATCTTCCATGATTACATGCACAAAACTTTGGAAGATTACATGGATGATTTGTTGGCCAAATCTCTTTTGCGCCCCAATCATCTCGATGACTTACGCAAGATACTTGATCGCCTCATTGAGCATAAAGTCAGACTAAACCCCAAGAAGTGCATCTTTGGCATCACATCTGGAAAGCTCTTGGGTTTCATAGTCTCCAAACGAGGAATCGAGGTGGATCCCAACAAAGTCAAGGCAATCCTTGAAATGCTTCCCCCAACTACCATCAAGCAGCTCAAAAGTCTACAGGGAAAGGTTGCGTCGATCAAACGCTTCATAGCGCAGTTATCTGACAAGTGCCGACCCATGAATAAATTATTGCACAAGGGGGTAGCCTTCCATTGGGATGATGAGTGCCAGTCAGCCTTTGATGACATTAAATAGTACTTGGCTTCATCGCCAGTATTGGCACCACCTAGACCAGGAGTGTCGTTCTACTTATACATCTCAGCTACTGAGGTGGCACTGGGTGCCATGCTGTCCCAACACAATGAATTGCACAAAGAACAGGCTACTTACTATCTTAGCCGCACCTTGGTCAGTTATGAACTTAACTATGCATACGTCGAGAAGCTCTGCTTGGCAGTGGTGTTTGCTACCAAGAAGCTATGCCATTACATGCTGAGCAACAAGACGTATGTTGTGTCTAAGGAGAATCCATTGCGATACATGATGAGTCATACTTATCATAGTAGCCGCACGGTGAAATGGATCATGTTGTTGACGGAGTTTGACATAGAATTCATTGGATAGAAATCCATAAAAGGTCAAGTCATCATCGATCAACTGGCAGAGGCTCCTCTTGAAGATGATCAGCCTCTGACCTTCGAACTACCTGATGATGGGGTCTTCCATGTTTTAGAATCGCCAGATTCTGATGAGCCTGAGTCACAGGCTGACATAACCCTATTCTTCGATGGTTCTAAGTGTGAGCAAGGAGGTGGTGCGGGAATTGTATTCTTCACTCCACAAGGGGCTCCAATGCCTCTGTCATTTAAATTAGACTTCTCATGCACCAATAACAATGCAGAATATGAAGCCTTGCTCATAGGTCTTCAGACAACAGTCACCATGAACATTAAACGATTGAACATCTTTGGTGATTCGTTGTTAATTGTCAATCAAGTTAAGGGGATATTCCAATGTAAATGTCCAATTTTGTAGGCCTATAAAGCCCTTGTGGATAAATTTCTAGCACAACTTGAATGGTATGACATCGAGGCACTCCCTCGATCATCGAATCATTTTGCGGATACTATGGCCTCCTTGGGGTCACTAATCCCGCAAGACCCTTCCGGTGAGATGACAACTATTCAGGTCAAGACATTATCGCAACCCACGATGGAGCGTGCAAGCTCTGACCTCACGCCAGGAATCCACTTGATCCAGATTGAACCATCTCCGGATAGGTTCTCTCGAATCCAAGATTGTTTGACTCAAGCCAACTAGGGGTCCTTGTTCTCCCCTACCCCTCTTAATAGCAACACAACACTATTTTTACAAGTTCTTTCCTGCTCAGCTTTTGCTCGGGATGAACTTCAAGAGGGATTGGTTGTTCATACCATCGAGGTTTCTGATCAGCAGGATTGGTACACACCCCTAAGGGATTACCTCAAGTTAGGTACTCTCCCACTTGGATTGACACAAGCCATGAAAAGATCATTCAAACAGAAAGCGGCAAAACATGTCTTGCTAGGAGACATTTTGTATCGTCGAAGCTATGAAGGAATCCTCCTCCGTTGCTTGGACCAGTAGGAGTCCGCTTGGGCGATCACCCAAGCCCACGATGGTACATGTGGTGGCCACTTCAGCGGTATGGCCATCGCAAAGCGCATTCTCTGCATGGGTTATTATTGGCCATATTTAGAGCGAGATTGTTGCGCATATGTGAAGAAGTGCGTGAAGTGTCAACATCATGCCAATTTGACACACGTACCTTCTCAGGCCTTGCAACCGATCCAATCGGCTTGGCCTTTTTCGTAGTGGGGCTTTGATCTAATCGAAAATATCTCCCCTGCATCATCGGGTCATCACACATTTATCATTACAGCCACAAAGTATTTTACCAAGTGGGTGGAAGCAATTCCGTTAACCTCTATGACTGGACCCCGCATTGCGGAGTTTATTTTGCATAATATCATATGTCATTTTGGTATTCCATCCAAGATCCTCTCGGATAATGGGATGCCCTTCAAGAACAAAGACGTGTGTGCTTTGACCACAAAGTACAAAATTCAGCATAGTTTTTCAACACCCTATTATCCGTAGGCAAATGGGCAAGCAGAGGCGTCTAATAAAATGCTCGTCGCCATCCTCAAAAAGACCATCGTAGATAATCATAAGGATTGGCACATTCAGATCTCGCTTGCCCTATGGGCTTATTGCACTAGCATTCGGACGCCCACTAGGGCAACTCCATTTTACTCGGTGTATGGCTCCGAGGCTGTCATGCCTCTTGAGTTGGAAATCCCTTCGCTGCGCATATCAATGCAAGAGTTCATCGATGATGACACTGCATGGTAGGCCCGGTTAGATCAACTTACGTTGCTTGATGAACGATGCATCAATGCTCTCGAGCATTTGCGTATCTATCAAGAGTGACTTAAGAGAGCATATAACATGAAGGTTCACCTAAGGGATTTTTAGGTTGGAGATTTGGTCTTAAAAGAGAACCAGCAGAATTCTAATTTGTCGTCCCATCTCCGAGACAAGTTCACGGCAAACTGGTTAGGTCCTTATGTGATTGATAGTAAGATAGGACCTGGAACATACCGGCTCGCCTCTCTTGAAGGAATCAAGGAGCTAGAACCCTTGAACATCAGTCATTTGAGGCCATTCTACATTTAGAGAGCCATAGTCCACACAAAAGCTCCAAGGATTTCCACAATCGCTTGGTCAATCCCAAAATGCCCCAAAGGTGTCTATAAACCCTTTGGTCAAACCAAAAGCTCCAAGGATTTCCACAATCGCTTGGTCAATCCCAAAATGCCCCAAAGGTGTCTATAAACCCTTTGGTCAAACCAAAAGCTCCAAGGATTCCCATAATCGCTTGGTCAACCCTACAAATGCCCCAAAGGTATCCATAAACCCTTTGGTCAAACCAAAAGCTCCAAGGGTTACCATAACCGCTTGGTCAACACAAATATTCAAAAACCAACAAAAACAATAAAAATCATCAAAAAAAAAAAAAAAATTGCATCTCCATTTCATGCATACTTTTAAACATCAAAAATACAAAAATATAGGTTGCATTAGGCATCACCTCCATACATTGCATATTCGCTAGGTCATACAAGTCAAAAGCACCATAGACTGTAATCGCTTGGCAATTTTCTCATTTTTCACATCAAATCAATTTTATCAATGCATACATCCCGCATCACACCATCCCTATTTTTAGCAAAGTCAGTTGTCTCCTAATGTATTTAGGGTTTTCGTCATTCAGCTGTCTTTAACTTTCTAGCCAAAAATTGTACAAAGTCAAACAAATTTTACACAGGAAAGTTTTACTTGGGTCACGCCTCGTTATGTAATATCCCTACACAAATTTACAAACACATAAAATAATTCCTAAGTTGTGTGAACGTAAGATGAAAACTACAAAGCAGTCTAGGGTACCATAGGTGAAAGATTAGCCTATTCATCCCCCTGTGCGAATGGTTCAAGAATGCTGAGAATTGACAAAAGGACAAGCTCTTCCCCATTCATTCCTTCTAATCAACAGTGGTTTTCACCACTAACAAAAATTCAAAAATCACCATTGGTTCCTAAGGTTGTAAGGATTCATACTACACGTCCTCGCCAAGGATGGGTAGTCATCCCCAAGGCATAAAAGGATCAATGACCATTCCCAAACACCATCATCACAATCACCTTTGGTCTCTCAGGTCGTAAGGATTCGTACTACACGTCCCTGCCAAGGATGGGTAGTCATCCCCAAGGCCTAAAAGATCAATACCCTTACTTCATCATCTCCATACTACCCTTTGGTTCCCAAAGTCATAAGGATTCATACTACACATCCCTACCAAGGATGGGTAGTCATCCCCAA
>JAQPPZ010014242.1:0-76798 GCA_028583015.1 Wollemia nobilis
CACTTTTGTAGCTTATGGTTAAGCATATTGGATCAAATCCATGATTTGATGGGTTTGGTTATGTATTTTGGGCCATTAGTGCCTATATAATGAGTTTGTAAATAATATGAAGTTAGTTGGATTTTCAATCCTTTTCATAAGCAGTGGCAATGGACTGTTTGATAATATAAAAGGCTTGTTTTCTCACTTCAGTCCATTTGAAATCTATATTCTTCTTTAGTAGTTCTGAGATAGGTTTCACCTTCTGAGCAAAATCTGAGATGAATTTTCTAATAAAATTGCTCTGGTCGAAGAAGGACTGTAAAGATTTCTTATTCATGGTAATGGAAGAGCAAAAATTGATTTGAATATATTTGGATCAATAGCCATTCCTTCTTTAGAGACCACATGGCCTAGAAAATTTTCTTCATGGACTACAAAAAATGACTTCTTTGGGTTGAGAGAGATACTGAATTCCCAAAACTTTTAAACACTTGCTTTAAATATGCCAGGTGATCATGCTTATTATGTGAGAATACAGTCATATCATCCATGTAGATTAGAATAACTTTATGGGTCATCTCTCCAAAAGCATAATCTATTTCTCTCTAGAATGTGGCCCCTACATTTGATAGACCAAAAGGCATCCTCTGATAAGTAAAATTGCCCCATTTGGTGGTTAATGCCATTTTAAACTGATCTTCATCTTTTACCCAGATATGGTTGTAACTAGAGAAGCCATATAATAGTGAGAACCTCTCTACTCCTACAAAAATCTGCAATAGATGATCAATCTGGAGGAGGAGATAGTGATATTTTAGTGATGCTTGATTGAGATTCCTAAAATCCACACATAAGAGGATGTCACCATTATTTTTCCTTACTAGGACCAAGTTATATATCCAGGTTGAATGCTTGATTGGATATATTATTTTAGCCTTTAGCATTTTCAACAATTCTTCCCTCATTATTGCTTCAATTCTGAGGTTCATAGGACTCTATTTCTACTTGAAGTGTTTTGCATTTGGTTCTAGCTCAATTGTGTGTTGGATTACCTTCTTGTCATATACTTTAAGATATTCATATAACCAAGCCATAATGTCTTGGTATTTTAGGTATAGTATCTTGATATCCTCCTCTTCTTCTGAAGAACATTGGACTCCAACTTTGAGCTTCTTTTATTTTTTGGTCTCAATTTCCTTGTAAATATTTTCATTGATCTTCATGGTTTTGATATTTTTCCTATATTTGTTGTCAAACAAGCTTTCCAGAGTGACCAACCCTCTAGGGATATGATTTTTCTTTATATGGATGACATCTTGTTGGCCTATCTCTTCTAGATTTTCCTCTTTAAAAGGAGATAAACATGCGTCCATTACTAGGAAATCAATGATTTGTTCATCACTTTCAAAAACCTACCAAAAGAGTTGCTTGTCTGGTACTGCAGGTCTGAAAATTATTTTGATTCTTTTATCTTTTGTGACTCCTATATCTATAGATGGATTGAAATTTTCTCCCCTTACTACCAAGGAGTTAGCCAAAGTGTTCTATCTTCTGGGGATAAAATTAATATTTAGAGCATCAAAATATTCCATCAAATCCCATACCCTATTTCAGTATACCTTCAGGTAATGATGCTTACTACTGCACATCTCTCTTACTCGGTTGACAATTAGTTCAAAGTCACCATATATATTTAGTATTTTGATGCCCATACTCTCAGCATCCACTAGTTCAAGGTACAAAGCCTCATGCTCTAAAACATTTTTGGTATAGGACCAAGTCAATCTATATGCGAAACTCTTTGCACCTTCTAACTGAGACGACAAAAATACACCAGCAATAACTCCATTTCTGCATCTTACACCATCAAAGTGCATGGTCCAAGTCTCTGTCTCTCTTAATAATTGATTGGAAATGGTAGGGACTCTTTTATCTATTTCTAAGGAAATGCTATATGTACCCATGTCTATTCCAAACTGATTGTAATATTCTTTGAATGACAATTCATCTTCAACCTCTACTTCTTCAAAAATTTCCACCAGTTGGAACTCATCCAGAGATGTGAGATTACACATGTCTTCTTAATTTTTTTAATATGATAAGACACAAATTTCTCTGGTGTAATCCGTATTCTCCTTTACTTAAATGGAATCACCATGCTGGAGTAATCCATGTACATACATCCTCCCAATTTTATAGTGAATTCTATCGAAAGGTACGGGTCAAAATAATGCTCTAGATATACCACCACTATTTCTTACACAATGGTTACCTCTGGAGCTCTATGCAACCTTATCAGAATATCCTTTATCACCCCTACTATTTTCACTAGGGTTCCATACAATTGTAAAACTCTAGAATAGGACCTGGTATGCTCCATTCCCATCTCTTCATAGACATCTTTGGGAATAACTATGTGGAAGCCCCTGAGTCAATAATGCAGTTACGAATAATCCACCCCTCCATCCTCAAAGAAATATAAAAGGGGTGGTTTGTTCTTAAAAATAGTAGGAGATATCTTATCTTTTCTAGAGGGCATGATGAGGATTGTAGTAGCCTACTTTTCTTGAGGATATTTGCTCAATGAAGCCTTCAATAGGTCTATTTTTCCAAGGATAAAGAGAGTATCATAGAGGCTAGCCTTTGAGGGTATTATTTTCATCTCCTCTACAATATTATACTCTGATTTTATTGAAGAGGAACTTTTAAACTTTCTCTCTGGCTCACCATACTTCCTTTTGTACTGTTGGGTGGCCTCAATCCTTTACCTCTTGGTTATGGAGGGAAATCTAAGATTTTCTTGAGCTTCACTCTTGGATCTCATCTCTTCTTTGTCATATATTTTAGGGAAACTAAATTCCTTTTCTTGGCCCTTGGGCACCATATCCCTCTTTTATTTTTCTTGAGGAATAGAGAAAATATTGTTACCTTGAGGGGGAGTATCTTTCTTCTTTTGGGAAGGGACTTAAAACTGACCCATATTTTGTGGATCAACCTGTAAGGTTTTCTTTCCCAATCTTGTCATAACTAAAATGGGCCCTTCTTCATCTGGATCCTATCCAACCATGATCTAGTATGGTTGCCACAACATATTGATCCTACCATTCTGATTCCTCTCAGCCTGTTCCATAGCTTCTTGTACATGGTGTTGATACATGACACATGATTCTAAATTATGAGGATCATTGCATACAAGACACCACACATTTACCAAACTTATCTTAGAGGAACACCCTAGGTCTTTCTGCATTGAATTTACTCTAATTCCTATGCTATTACTAGTAGGTTTTTGGTCCCTATTGACATAAGAAAATCTTCTTTGTTGAGATCTCTATATCTCTATTTTTTCCATTGAGCTCATCTTGTTACTAAGCATTTTAAGAGTATTCTATATATCAATAAGCACTATGGATTCCTAGGATGTTTGAATAGGAAGTGGTGGAAAAGGAACTACAACAGATGATACTTTGGGGTGAGGAATGTGGGTCATCTGAGCAAGTGAGGATGATAATGAAGGAGGATCCATATAAGAAGATGTGGCTACTTGGTTCTAAATATTAGAAATTTCTAAACAATAAGGCATGGTAGTTTTAGGGGGTAATCTTCCTACATTGATAAGAGTATTTTCAGCTTGGACAATTGCATTGTAGACTTGGAGGAAAGTACATATCCCTGAATTTTGGGTTTGCAAACCTAATTCAGACATGAGGGCTCTAATATAGTACATGAAAGAAAGGGTTTCAGCTAGCCTGGCTTCAGATGGAATTCTTTTTCAAGATCTACTAAATATCATGTTAAAATCTAAAACATACTCTTGTTGATACTTTTACATGGATGAAAGTTGGTTGAGGAGGGAAAAGGGATCATCAGACTCATTGAACTGTTCTACAAAGGGATCTGTTAATGCTTCCCATGATGTAATGGTATTATCTTCTAAAGTCTTGAACTAGTATAAGATCTTCCTTCTGAAGGATAGGGTTAGGATTTTGATGATAACATCATTATTTTTTAAGTTATGTATGGCTGCTAGATTCAAAATATCTTAACAATGTTCTTATGCGGTATTTCTTGATCCATCATATGTGGGAATGTATAGTTACAACCTAAGGAATATCATGCATATGAGCTAATCTCAGGGGACCAATTGTATTCTAGCTAGGGTATTTTTGCAAGGGCAGATTAGGGGGTACATTTTAAGCCATATTTAGTTGGGTATTTATTGTTGGAGATGGCATTGGGGGCCCTACAATAGGTTTCTTAGGAGGAATTTTTTTTGAATGAAAATCTTGATTCAAATCTCTTATGACGGTAGATCCTCTAAAAGGGAGCTTGTAGTAGATGAAAGAACCAGGGTTATTCCTTGCAGATGACATAGTACTCATGAAATACTACAAGCTATATGTATGGCTTTTTTGGTTTCTTATATTAGGGAGTCACCAGGTGAATTTTAGCTCACCACTTAATAAGGTCAATATAATTCAAAAAATCTTGATTCCTTCGAGGGGATACAAAAAATAAAGAAAGTAGTAGGTTTACTAGTGTTTCTCATAAACAAGTCCTACTAGGTTTGTAAAAACTATTGTGATCCAAATTAACATTAAGAAAAACTTGATACTACGATTGTCTATCTTCCAAATTTTTGATTAGGCTTGCACCCGCTAGTCACAACTCATAACACAACATTGGATGGACTAAAAATTTCTCTAACCCAACCTCTAGAGTAGGTTGGTTCCTTATCAATTGATAGGGTGTTGACTTAATTAAGTTCGGTAATTTTTTAAGAGATAGGGTTAGAAAGGGGTTTAGGGTTAAGAAATTATGATTGAAATAGTGTTTGAATAGAGCTAACAACATAGGTATCCATAGGGAAGACCTTTCAATAAATCATTTCCAGTGTCTCACACTTGAGATTAATAGCACCTAGAAAATAGAGGTATCTTCATCAAGAAAATATAAAATAGAGACATACTCCAAGAATCTATTTCAATATCCATAATACTAATAATCCAATCTAGCAAAATAAGATTAGTATCTAGATTTTACAGAAAATAACTTCTTACAGGCATATATTCAATTATGAAGAGATTTCAATTTCTCTAAAGCTAGTAATTTAATATTAGTAGAGTAAACTAACCATAATAACATTGATAGAAAAACAATTCATAGCTTGAATCTCTCAAAAGAAATATCGAAGATGCTAGTTTTAGAGTAAAAATCCAAGTAATGCTCCTTATATTGATTTGCAAAATATTTTACATAGTAGGGCAAGAAAATACTCTAGAGATGATCCTAAAAATCGAGGGTTTGACCTCTATTAATAGTTTTTACAATGAAAGAAGAAGATGGAACATTACAAGGATAGAACCATGCTAGATTAGTAGAATGCTGCAATGGCATTATTTCATTTGCATTTGAAGTCTAGGAAATCTATGTATTATCACTCACCATCGTATTTTGGCTCTACAACTTGCTCACTTTGCAATGGTAGTTAGGTTCTCGAATATTATATTCTAGATTTAAGCCATCTATCTTTCTTGGGGACTTCATCTAGTCATCGATCTACAACTGCACAAGTTCTTGGTTCTTGGATGTATGGACACTTTGCCTACCTATTCAAATCAACTGGTTCTCATCTACAAAGACCTCACTTTTGTATCCCTGAGAAAACATCAGCATAAGCTTAACCATTGATTCACCCATGAATTACTACAATTAAATCTTGGTAATTCTTGGAGATGAGCAACATAGAACATGTCACTAGACCACTCTTTGGAAAAGCTTGTGGATTGAATTGACCATGTTGACTAGCGGCATGGAGCACATCAAGAAATACACTATAATATAGGTGGAATAGAGCATGTCGCTAGGCCACTCCCTTTTATTCTTAAATTAGTTTAATCCACTTTCATGTCCGTGTTGTAGAACACTTTGTTCATAGCCCGCTCTTCAAAATTTGCTCCTTTGAATTTTGACCAAATTTGATCATGGAATAGAGCATGTCATCAGGACACTCAAGAAAGAGTGTAAAATGATGTTTCATGAGAGTATGCATTGTACCACTCCCTTATGTTCCATTTTGAGCATATTGACCTCTTTGAATAGCGGTGTGGAGTATGTGTTTTGATCTGCTCTAAAATGAACGTGGACCTCCGTGGCGTGGAACACATCAAAACGTAGCCACTTATTTACGTAGGTTGGGAAAATATGCACTAGGCCACTCTTCAAAGAAGCTAATGTTAGTTTTAACTTGAATTTATAGCATTGTGGAACATCTACGTTGTACCACTAGAAAATCCACTAAGTGTTGAGTGGCTGGGAACATCTGTGTTGTGTCATTGCAAAATACACTAAGTATTGAGCAGCTAGGAATATCTATACTGTGTCACTATAAAATACACTAAGTGTTGAGTAGCTAGGAACATCTTTGTTGCCTTACCAAAATATGTCTTATTCTGCTCTATCGAAGTGGTTGCAATGCAAATTTGGATGCTCTACCAACAACATGGAACTTTTTATGCTGGGCCGCTTGAAAATACACTATTTTTTGAGTGGCTGGGAGAATCTTCATGCCTTAGAAAATATTTTCAAAAATTTTCTAAGGATGTGGTCATTTTTGGCCTAAAGTAATCTCAAATGATTAAATTACAAAACCTTGTAAAGTTTCTTTAATATTCCCTTCCAAAGTTTAATCTTTAATGAAGTCTCTAAAGTCAAGTATTACTCAATACTAAGACCTTAAAATTTTTACATCTTCACAATGATCTAGGTGTAACCTTATGTTTATCCTTATAACTCCTAATCCAAAATTATGAGCAAAGTTAATGAGGTGAATTACCTTCACTTTGTAATTGGTTGTTCGCTAGTCAACTTGACCTCCTTCGAATTCCTTTCTCCTCCATGTATGTTGATGATCCATTGCTTGGGAATATTTGATGAGAATTGAATTGTTCAGAGTGTTTCTTTCCTCCTCTCTAGCTTCAATGTATCCTGCACTTTAGGTCTCACTACAAACTAGATTATGATCTCCATCCAAATATCTCAAAGTTCTATCCTAATCTACCAAATGTATCTCTCTTCTCTGTTGGAATATATTACATCATTTGGTTATTTACTAATGTACCTTCATGGGTACATATTTATATTAGGATTATATTAGGAGAATAATATTTTATTATAGTAATTTAATAAATGCACAAGTGTTAGAATGTGCAATGATGTAAATGTACTTGTAGTCCACATGTACATGAGTCTTAGGGTTGAGTGAGAGGCAAGAAATCTATATTTCTATATAAAGGCCTCATTGTGAGTGTTTGTAAGGGTGATTTGGAGTGCATAGGTTTGAGTAGTGGTAGTCACAATGTAGCTTCATTTTGATATCATGGAGGAGTTGTAAACTCCATGAGAGGAGCATTATAATTTTCATGAGATTTCTTATATGACCATTTATAGAGTTTTGTATCAAGTTTTCTATCATATTTTCATTCATGTCAAGTTTCCTTTATCATAGTTATAATATTGCATGCTTATTTTTATACTTGTGATTGTAGAGGGGGAAAACTACCCTATCGCGTATGATTCTCAAGGTTGGATCCACAAGAGAAAGCCTTAAGGTGAACCATGGGGGTATGTTGTTCTCTACACTCGGTGCTAAATATGGGGGGAAGGGTTCACCAGGAATGGCTTTAAGGACTCGCTCCAAGTCCACGAGATTTTCAGGAATGTTTGATGTATTCATTTCAAGACAATCACCTATGTTTGGCCTTTCTAGATCTATGCTATGAAAGATAAAGGACAATGCAGAAATACAGAATGCAAGAAGACAAGAGCTAACCCTAGAATGATTCTTTCTTTGAATGCTTTCTAACCCTAGGGTTTCAAGATAGAAAACCTTTAAGCAAGGGCTCAAGAGAAGATGCACAAACAATATTAACCCTAAGTGCACACTATATGTTGTTTATCTTTCAAATGCCTAGAAATCAATTAAATATATTTCTTTTAAATCAGATCTAGGGTTTTATAACAGAAATAGAAGGCACTCAACAAACAGCCTAAAGATTAATTGGAACACTTATCTTATCCGGTGGTTGATCCTTGCTTTTATCCTTTGTCCAATGATATCAACAATTCTTGTTCCTGCAAGATAACTTGGGAAACACTTGGAAAATATAATCAGTGTTAGGGGGCCTACTTAGGCCATTGTACAATAATGCTTGGAGGTACAATAGTCAAGCCCCCTAGGTCCTTTTAGCTGACCTTTGAAAATAGAAGCGAAAGTTGACCTTTGGAAGAAATCAAGCATATCACAATACAGCAGAATAAAATGATAGAACCACAGAACAGAATGTAGCACTATGCCCTATATGCAGCCTATGATGCAAATATGAAGTCTGGAATAATAATTTACCCCCAAAAATAGTCTAGGTGAAATCGTACCCTATAATAGGTGATCATGATATCACATAGATGAAATCGTGCCCCATAGAGACCCAGGCATGATTTCATAGAAGTGAGGTAAAACACTTAGATCAATGCAAAATGAATAATGTGAGATACAAAAAATTAAAACATGCATGCAAAAGAGTGAAATCACCTGGAAAAGTGCATAGAAGCAAAGAAGAAGGGTTGAGACCTCCCAAATAGTTGATCTCTCCTTAGGGCTTCAACACAAATCCACCAAAGCGAGCAACAACAATAAACAATCCAATGCAATAGAGAACAAATCAAACTTCACAATTCAGAGTTAGCTTGCTTGTAGGAGAAGAAGAAGAATGCAAATCAATTAGCGAGCACTTAAAACACTTGTAAATAATAATCATGATATATCATTATAATTCATCATGTGCTCTAGAAATGATTTCAAACCCTCCTTATATAGCAGATTTGAAGGTGAAATGGGTAAGAAAACCGAGGAGAGCCGATGTAAAACATGCCAACTCTAAAGAATTAGGGTTTCCTTAGAGAAAAACCCTAAAAGGTAAAATCATACCCCATCAAGGCCGACCATGATTTTACCTATGCAAAATCATGCCCCATCAAGGGCGAGCACGATTTCACATAGAGAGGAAAAAAAGAAGAAAGAGGGGGGAGAAGCCTAACCCTTTCCCTAGGCAAGTCTAGGGGGTCTCCTAGAGGACTCAAGGAAGATTGCCCACTAAAGTGGGTCAATTTTTCATGTCTACATTTTACCCCCTCTTTGATGCATTTATGGCCTAATAAATGTGTCAAAGAAAATATGTAAACACTCACAAAAAAAATATAACAAGCAGAAATGAGGTGGTTAGTTTAGAAGAAAAGAGTGGTGCAAAAATAATGTTATTCTGAACACTTTCTTATTTTGCATGCAAATCAAGGCATTAGGGACATTAATACCTCTTAGGCCAGGGTGCCCCCTCAAGTTTTATGAGGGAGGACACATCCCTCATGAAAACTTGAAAAGATAGACGCAGAAGAAGAAGAGAGATGAAAAGAGACGAAAAGAAAAAAGACAAGAAAAAATAGGGATAAAAGTGAAAAAGGGGTAAAACCCTAATTCATTTTTACCACACAAAAGAGGAGAAAAGAGCTCTAGAGAAAAACTAGAGATGGCATTACCAGTGCACCATTCGATGATCACGAGGGGTGAGGCCAACATAGAGGCAAAGCAGGTAGAGGTAAGATCAAAAACCTTCCTAGCATTGTCAAAATTTTCAAATTTTTCATGCTTTTGGGTGATTTTCCACCAAAATTAATATTTTATTACATACGACTCGGAGCAATTTCATAGTTCATCATGATTTCTACCTAGGTAGTAGTGATAAAATTATACTCGATGAAAATACCAAGTATGATTTCATGAAATTACATCTTATGAAGATATGGCATGATTTCACCTCAATAAAATTATGGTCCTAGAAAACCAGACATGATTTCATCGAAGGGAAAGAAAAGGAGAAAGAAAAAAAAGAAACAAGAAGAAGAAAGAAACAAGGGAAGAGGGAAAAGAAGCAAGCAAGCTACATCATAGAAATGCAAAATATAATTTTTAGCAATAAATTTAAAGTTTTTAATTTAATTTAATTTATTTTTGATTAATTAATTAATGAAACTGATGGAAAATTTGTTATTTTTGTGAATGCAACTTAGAGTACTCGAGAGCCACGAGTGGTGAGCAGGCTCCTTGGAGGTGGAGCTAGATGCACTCGAGTAGGTAGAGAGAGATACACTTGGAGGTGGTGGGACTAGACCACCTAGCGAGGATGCCTCGAGTTGAGGCAGATAGGGCACTACTGATAGCTCTGGTGGAGAGATGGTATCCAGAGTCGTCTACCTTTTGGTTACCCATAGGAGAGATGACCATCACACTAGAGGATGTGTGGTGCATATTGTGCATCCCCATCAGGGGGATGGTGATTTATAGAGTGTGAGGGTGGCCAGTGACCTTGCAATGATTCTTAGGAGGTTAGACCCACTGGGTGTGAGAGAGCACCATAGTCGTAGATGACCTAGTGGGATGTTATGGGGTAGACCCATTGATGATCATGCTCTATGGGGTGGTGGTAGGATTATTGATGTGCCACATGAGTAGGTGATATCTACCATGGATGATGGTGGGTGTAGTAGCAGACATGTGACACTAGAGAGTTTGGTTCACATGGGGTCCATATGTGTTAGCCTATTTGTATAGGATATTGTACAACATCATGTACAAGTGGTATACAGGGATAGTGTGCATGACTTTGCTCTAGGTATGGAGCTAGGAGCACATAGTGGTGTAGAGATCAGATGCACTACTAGGACCATTGCCTATCCTAAAGTAGCCAACAACATATAGATGGTCTAGATCCCTAGAGCGGGTCATGAGGACATACACTGGGAACCTACCACTAGCGAGGTGGGTAATAGATGAGCTGAGGGAGGCCAAGATTGTATGGTGACCCTAGCATCTACACCCAAGATGGGCTGAGGATAGGAAGAATCTAGCTAGGGTCAAGAGGATCAGATGGCTGACTACAGAGAGAGGGGAGCCAGAGGTCTTCCAATTTGATAGAGTCTTGAGGTAGTTTAAGATCTTGTAAGGAATCCTAGACCTAGAGGATTACTAGTATCAAAGAGTATACCAAGACCCAGTAGGGATCAGAGATGAGCCAAACTTGGCTAGGTGGGTAGAGGAGGACTTGGATGATCCTCCTTACATGGATCCGAGGGTGGATGATGTAGGAGTGGCCTTCGGATATAAATGGTGGTATAGAGGAGTCATGCCCCGGAGGGTCTCCCCACCAGTATTGATACAGAGGTGCCAAGTGATGGACCTAAGCATGCAATGAGCCTTTCGAGAGGTAGCTCATAGGGCCATAGAGAGGGAGTAGTAGGGCCAGGTAGCTCCGAGATAGAGATAGGCATGGGTCTAGATTGAGCTAGTGATAGAGGCCACCAGCACTACAGGGACCAGGGAGGTAGGGGCATCTAGAGTTACCCCCATAGAGGTCGAGGTACCACCATGTAGAGGATCGAGAGAGGCCTCTACATCAATAGTAGCCAATCGAGGCTAGGCCTTAAGATGAGGGGACCTAAGGGAGGAGGTAGAGGCGCTACGAGCATAGGTGGTGACTCTATAGAGATAGGTGGACCTACTCCAGGAGGATAGGTCCAAGAGGATCGAGGGACTACAGAGCTCTTTGAGTACCATAGAGATAGAGAGGGATGCTCAAGAAGAGGTTGATCATCTCTAAGGGGAGGTGAGCCATATAGACATAGAGCACTAGAGGGCTCGGGTAGAGGGGATGGCTATCATCGAGAGCAGCCAGGCTAGCGATGGGATCTACCTCCTACAGGTAGAGCTATGAAGGATAGGGGAGAGGCTGGAGGTGGCCATTCAATGGGCTACCTTCTATGAGGCCATGTACTACCAGGTGGTACCAAAGGGGTAGAGGGTGGTACTCCCTCCATCCCTATAGTTAGCTAGTAGGTCATAATCTCGATCATAGATAGTCTCAGCTTTACCATCCATGGGTATGTAGCTACCTAGACCACCTCCTCCTTTAGGTAGAGCAGAGGAGATGGGCTCTCAGAGCTAGGGCTAGGGATCAAGATGACATACCAATTTTGATTATGGTATGCATCCCTAGGGATTGGTTGAGTGTACCAAGACTGGACTGTGGTACACCAACCAGACACTTATGTATCTCTCTCTTACCAAGTAATACATAGTTGTTTCTTTTATATTTTATGTGTTAATGTGTGTGCATGTGATATGATTTAATTAAGTGTTCTTTAGATTTATATTTTATATTTTATGCATGAAAACTATCTTAATGCAAAACTATATGAAATGCATGGATGAAATGGATGAAAGGAAGAAAGAAGAAAAAAGAAAAGAAAGAAAAAAAAGGAAGAGAAGAAGAAGAAGAAGAAGAAGATCCAAAGGTCAACCATATAAAATAGAGAAGGATAGGTGAAACATAGTATTTAAACCAACATAGGTCATAATAGACCAATGTGATTAAATACTATGAATCATACCAAAAATAGGGAGCTAAACCCGCTATGGGTGTAGTACTCATCATGAGTGATGAAGTGTTGGAGTCTGACCCGCTATGGGTGGTTGCTCGCTAATTGACTATTATGGGGTGATTACCCACTAGGATGTATGTTGAGGCCTACTAAAAATGGCCAAGGAGCTTATCCTATAATGGGGTGTTGAGCCCATTGAGTCAAAAGGGAGTATAACCTGATAGGAGATCATATCCAATAAGATACCCACTAGGATGTATAATTATCCCATGTGGGGTGCAATATAAGTGGATAAAAATTAATAGGTGAGTGCTACCCCTGATAGGGGTTTTAAGGATGAAAAACACTTTGTGAGTGTGTGCAAATGTTCAGAAGAAGATAAACTTTGAAAAGGCAAAGGAAGAAATAAATACACATATATCCTTGTCTAAGCAAAAGATAAAATGAAGAAAATTTAAGAAGAACAAAGAAGTGACAAGGATATATTAACAAACTATCATCCTTGACCTAAGAAATATGATAAATCAATACTTCTAAGATCAAGGAAGAATAGATCAAAAAGGAAGAAGGAAACAGAGAGAAGCAAGAAAGAATATTGAAGAAGAATCCCTAGGTGGGGATTTTGCTAGGCATCAGAACCCTAGTGAAAAGTGCAATGCATGTGAGCTATGACCTAACTAGGTATCATCACATGCCATTGTCGCAAGATCCCCAAAAATATATATGATCAAGTAGTCATGAACAAGCAATCATGCAAAATATGACACTCAAGCATGCAAGTTGTGTTAAATGTCAGGCAACCAATGCAAAAGATGATAAGCAACAATGCAATATGAACAAGCAGATGGATGCAATGGAAATGCAAATGCATAGCTAAATGATAAATGATTTTTTATAAAATTTTTTTTTATTTTATTTTTATTTATTATTATTTTTATTTATTATTATTTGAAGCAAGCAGGATGATAGTCGACACAAAATCTGAATGTGTCTCCTTTCTTGATAAAAGAAACAGGCGTACCATGAACTATTTTATCAAAGAAATATCTAAAAGGTAAGTCATATCGATAATTAGAATTATGGAGAAGCTCCTTCATAGCTCTTTCTTTGGTAGCCATGGCATGATAATCAATGCATTTTTGAACAAAACCATTCTTTTTAACATAAGAGACGAGTAATTCCTAACTTAATATCATTATAAGATAACGAAGTAGGATCCTCTTCTAAAATAGAAAGCTTATTTTTGGAGCATACAGAACCAATCATATTACAAAACAAGATCTCAGAAGAATAAGGGGGACCATCATCCTCATCACCCACTCCTGACTTTTGATAATCCATATATTCAACATAAGTCATAAGATGATCATCATTATCAAATGGTAAAGGTTGGTCTTTACTAGGTATAAAACCTATGCCACATCTCCCAGGCTAGATCTCGACATCCAAAGGCTCTTGAATGCCCTTATATTGTGGCCCCAAACCTTTACCTACATATCCCATACTAGATAGGATCTATTTAGGAAGTGGGTAGTCATTGGAAAGGTAACAATGAGCAAAAGAATGCTCAATGGGAGAGGGGTTGCTACCACATATATTTTCTTCGAAGGTAGTTCCTATGAAGATAAAGGTACACATGCCAATGTGTACAACATCACCTTTCTTATGGGGTAAACCCATGGTTCTAGGTGATGGTGGTAGCTTGGCTAGATCCAGAAGAGGTTCTCGAAGAAACTGATTATCATGATCCTGAGATGAGAAATTTAAGATATGTTCCTCACTCATTTTTAAATTTTGAAAATGTTCTGATATATGAGATGAGGAACATGGAGAAACCATTGAAGAAATAGAAGGACAAAGGTTGAACTCAGATTGAGCTCACTCTACATTTGAGCAAAACTCAAATGGTCGAGGGTCACCCGAAATGGTGATAACTTGATTTTTAAATTCAAACTTTAGGCATTGATGAAGAGTAGAAGGGATGACCTTCATTGCATGGATCCAAGGATATCCAAGAAGAAGATTAAAATATGTAGGACAATGTACCACATAAAACAAAGTATCCAATATTTTAGGTCCAACCTTAAGGGGAAGAGATATGACACCATAGGCCTCTTGGGACTCATTGTTGAAAGCTTTTATAATGATATCAGATTTTGTTAAATCTTCCTCTTTTAATCCAAATTTTTGAAAGAATTGATATGTACACAAATTGAGGGAAGAACCATTATCAATCAAGATTCACTTAATAAAGGTATCCCCAATAAGTGTAGTGATGTAAAGTGAAGAATCTTCTTGTAAGTTTGAGGAAGGTTTATCATCATCCGAGAATGAGATGTGATGTATCCCAAAAGATCCTATGACATCAACTATGGCATTAGGAGAAATATCTAGAGGAACAGATTGTTGTTTTAGAAATTCCATCAAAGCATCTCTATGGTTGGGAGAAGTTTGTAAGAGTTCTAAAATGGATATTTTTGTTGGAGTATTAGCTAACTGCTTTTGGAGATCAAATGAAACCTTGGGTTGTGGTTTCAACACTAAAGGTGGAGTCCCTGTATCTGAAACCTTTCTTTGATTATTCTTCAAAATTGAACTAGGTTGTAATACAAAATTCTATCCTTGCTGAGGATGTTGAGTTTGAGCTTATCTTCTTGTAGTTATCCCAACCATGCCAACCATATTACCATAGGGAGGAGGCTCATTCTGATGAGCCACCTGATTAGCTGCTTGTTGATTATGTTTTGGCAATGGATCTTTGAATATTCCCATATCTTGATTTGTAGTTGAAGCTTGTTGAGTAGGAACTTGATTATTTACTGACTAAGAACTCCCTATATCAATACGTCCTGCATCAATCAAATCTTGAACCACATGTTTCAACTTCTTACAAGAATTTGTCCAATGTCCTTCCACTCTATGATATGCACAATGTTGTCCTACCTTATACCAATGAGTTGTAGTATCTAGTTGCCTTATGGGAGGTAACTCAATTGCATTGGCTTCTAAAAGTTGTTTTAAAACTACTTCCATAGACATATTAAGCCTTGTAAAATTCCTTTGTGGAGGTTTCTGAAGTATTATCTTTTGTAGGTTGTTAGTAACATTATTAACAGGCCTACTATCCATTCCACTATCACCTCCTGTGTGCTTATTCTTATGTTGAGACTTAGTAGGTTTCTCTTCTTTGACTTTGAGTTGGCCTCCTATGATAAGAGCCTGTTCTACTTTTCTTGCTAAATCAATTGCTTGATCAAAGGATGTAATAGTAGTAGTTTCTAATGCATAAGATAATTGTTCTTGTAAATTACCAATAAATATCTCAAGCATATCCTTTGGAGGTAAAGTATATCTCAAGCATCCAACTAAACTTCTCCAACGAGCCAAGAATTCTAAAAAATTTCCTCTTTACCTTGTTTTAAATTATAAACATCTTTCATTGTTACTTCCTTTTCAATATATGCACCAAATTTTTGAACAAATAATTCTATTGTTTCTTCAAATCTTTTCAAGGAATAATTAGGTAACCGATAATACCACTCTAATGCCATGCCACCAAGACTCTTAGGAAATGTTTTAAGTAACAACATGTCATCATATATGAGATCATGGCAAGTTATTCTAAATCTTCTTAAATGCTCTATTGGATCTTTTATCCCCTTATATATAGGTAAAAACGAGCATAGAAAAATGCTTAGGATAAGGTCTAGCAACAACAATAGGATCCAATGGATGATTACACATTTCCTTATAACTATAAGTGAAACTTGAAGGTTGAATCATCTCAACTTTTGAAACCAACTGCTTTACCATATTTGTTAAATTCTGCACTTCTAGATTATTGTTATGCAATATCCCCAAATTCCCTAAAGGAGGGATATATGTGTGTTGAGGAACTAATGCTTGGCTTAGGTTGGATGCATGGATACTATTGTTATATGTGGTACCTTGTGAAAATGGATAGCCAACATTTGGTGGGATAGAAGCAAAAGTGTTGAGATTAGAATATTGAGGAGGAAATTGAAAATAATTTTGAGTGACACTACTAATTGGAGGGACTTGTAGATTCCTTCCAATATTGGTGGTTATAGTAGTAGTATCAATTGCTTGGTTTCTTAAATTATCAAGATGTATTGATTTAGGCAAGGGGTTATTTTGATCAAGCATAGGAGAGCTTATTGGAGGAGGAGGTGGAGGAGTCTCACCTCTTTCGAGATGAGCTTCTCACTCCATACCCTCCAATATCTTATCTCTATTAGCTTTCATGAAGCCCCAAATATGCTCAAATGATGAAAAGATGAACCCACCATTAGGTCCTTCATAAGGATCAAAACTCATTTTAGTTTCCATATTATCTTGTTCTTCTAGATCTATGTTAGGATCCTCTCTATCAATATGATCATCTTCTAGAGGAACATAATCAGATTCAAGGTGCTTTCACTAACTTCTAAGGAAAGGAGCCATTAGAAGAGGTGAAAGGATAGAAGAGAATACTAACAAAAAACACAAAAAAATATTTTTAAATATGTTATTAATGATCTTCAACCACACAAATAGAATTAATGATCTTGCTTAATATTTTAAAATAAAAGGAGGTGTTCATATCGAGTTCACCAAAGATGTAGAGGGGGAAAACTACCCTACCGCATACGATTCTCAAGGTTGGATCCATAAGAGAAAGCCTTGAGGTGAACCATGGGGGTATGTTGTTCTCTACACTCAATGCTAAAAGGGGGGGAAGGGTTCACTAGGAATGGCTTTAAGGACTCGCTCCAAGTCCACAGGATTTTCAAGAATGTTTGATGTATTTGATTCAAGATAATCACCTATGTTTGGCCTTTCTAGATCTATGCTATGAAAGATAAAGGACAATGCAAAAATATAGAATGCAAGAAGACAAGAGCTAACCCTAGAATGATTCTTTCTTTGAATGCTTTTCTAACCCTAGGGTTTCAAGATAGAAAACCTTTAAGCAAGGGTTCAAGAGATGATGCACAAACATAATTAACCCTAAGTGCACACTATATGTTGTTTATCTTTCAAATGCCTAGAAATCAATTAAATATATTTCTTTTAAATTAGATCTAGGGTTTTATAATAGAAATAGAAGGCACTCAACAAATAACCTAAAGATTAATTAGAACACTTATCTTATCCAGTGGTTGATCCTTGCTTTTATCCTTTGTCCAATGATATCAACAATTCCTGTTCCTGCAAGATAACTTAGGAAACACTTGGAAAATATAATCAGTATTAGGGGGCCTACTTAGGCCATTGTACAATAATGCTTGGAGGTGCAACAGTCAAGCCCCCTAGGTCCTTTTAGCTGACCTTTGAAAATAGAAGCAAAAGTTGACCTTTGGAAGAAATCAAGCATATCAAAATATAATAGAATAAAATGATAGAACCATAGAACAGAATGTAGCACTATGTCCTATATGTAGCCTATGATGCATATCTGAGATCTGGGACAACTATTTACCCCTAGAAATAGTCTAGGTGAAATTGCACCCCGTAACAAGTGATCATGATATTGCATAGGTGAAATCATGCCCCATAGAGACCCAAGTACGATTTCATAGAAGTGAGGCAAAAAGCCTCAGATCAATGTGAAATGACTAATGTGTGATACAAAAAATTAAAATATGCATGTAGAAGAGTGAAATCACCTAGAAGAGTGCACAGAAGTAAAGCAGAAGGGTTGAGACCTCCCGAATAGTTGATCTCTCCTTAGGGCTTCAACACAAATCCACCAAAGTGAGCAACAACAATCAATAATCCAATGCAGCAAAGAATAAATCAAACTTCACAATTTAGAGTTAGCTTGCTTATGAGAGAAGAAGAAGAATGTAGATCAATTAGTGAGCACTTAAAACACTTGTAAATAATAATCATGATATGTCATTATAATTCATTGTCATTGTGCTCTAGAAATGATTTCAAACCCTCCTTATATAGTGGATTTGAAGGTGAAATGGGTGGGAAAACCGAGGAGGGCCGATGTAAAACATGCCAACTCCAAAGAATTAGGGTTTTCTTAGAGAAAACCCTAAAAGGTGAAATCATGCCCCATCAAGGCTGATCATGATTTTACCTATGCAAAATCATGCCCCATCAAGGGTGAGCATGATTTCGCATAGAGAGAAAAAAAGAAGAAATAGAGGGGGGAGAAGCCTAACCCTTGCCCTAGGCAAGTCTAGGGGGTCTCCTAGAGAGCTCAGGGAAGATTTCCCACTAAAGTGGGTCAATTTTCCATGTCTATAGTGATCACATTTCCTTTAAGTTTAAGGCTCCAAAAACTAATAGTGGTATCAGAGCCACGGTGGATTAAATAAAATTACAAAGTGATCACCATTGCTATTATTGAGTATTTGTAAACTAGATCAGCCATAGTGCGTCATTGCAAGCAAATACCATCACAATAATTGATTTGATAGAAGTAGCTCTAGGTATAATAATAGAAAATAGAGAAATCCACATCATTGATTTGGCTAGAGTTTTTCCATAGAGTTGCAATAACTTGTGAAGACTAGAACTCATCATTGTATCCACTAGATTAGCAATCCAACTAGTGAAGATTATTTTCTTAGAGTAATAGAATTTTTTATTATCATTTCTAATATTTCATTGAGAGAGAGAAAATAAGTTTTCAAAAAAACCATTGGGTTACTATCATCTAAGTTTTTCTTGTTGCAAAAATTAACTCTTAGAAGTTGGGAAGCTTCCTACAATAGATATAGAAGAAATCCATCTTCATTTCCTAAAGGTTGACATTACTTTCCTCGTGTAGGGATTAATTCTTTGTCACAAAAAAATAAGGATTGAAGATTTGGAGGCCTAAGGAGAAAGGTCCCATTGAGAGATTTGTATATTGAAGACTCCTAGTTGAAATATTGAGGAGAAGGTATAGTGGCCAAGGAAGTGCTAGAAATAAGACCCCATTGAAGATTGAAGAGACTCAAGGAGAAGAGTCCTAGCAAACATTGGAGATTGGTGATCTCCAAAGAAGACTAAAAACTTCACATTGAAGAAGAGGTCCATTGAAGGCCCTATTGAAGAACTTTCATATTGGAATATTGAGCAATGAGAAGAACTAACTAAAATTCTATTGCATATTTTAGTAGTAGCAAAAATTAAGAAACTCCAAGGAGAATATCTCACTATGAAACTTCCATAGATGAAGATTGAAGAGGCCAAGGAAGGTCTCATTGAAAATTTTGAAGTTGCAATATTTAAGACCTTGGATAGATCTCAATGATAAACAAGAAGAAGGCTTTGTGAGCCTCATTGAAGAAACTCCTAGAATAACTCATTGGAGAAATTACTACCAAGGAAGAAGCTAAGGAATTGGGACAATCATCACCATCCGACAACAAGCCCAAAGGAGAAGGTTTGGCAAGAAGATTGTCAAATCACAAGGTAGTATGGAATAGATCTCAAGATTGATAAGATTGTTTGAGGAGGAGATCTAGTTTGAAGTTAGAATTTGGCAAGGAAAATGAGATAGAAAAACCACCAAATATGAGAGATTTGGGGGCCATCATTGAAGGGTTCTTGAGTGAACATCTCAAATACGATTTGGGGGAGGATCCTACCAAATTTTTGGGATTCAAGGATAAATTTTCAATGAAGGTATTGACTGCTTTACAATATGAAAATTTTCAGATTTGAGGACAGAAAAAGGCAGCAATTTGGGCAGCGTTAGTGGTTTCAAAGATCAAATTTTAGAGGTACATCCTGAAGGAGCATTTAAGCCACCAAGTTACAATATTGGGCAACATATTAGTCAAGTATTGAAGCTGTAAAAAGGTGAGCAAGTGAGCTGTTTTGGACAGCCTAGAAGAGCTGCAATAACATCTACAAAAGGCAGAAAATTTAAGTGACTAAAGTCACTATCATCATCATCATCTACAAGGAAAAAAGTATGCAACAATAAGGTGTAAAATTTTATTAGTTGAGCTTTTTATATTTGGATTTCTATTAAAGTTTTAAAGCACCAATTACAAAGTTTAAAGGTTGCATCAAAAGTTTCATTTCAAGTCTTCAAAAGTAGTGCAAAAGTTATAGTTTACAAGGATCAAACCTGCACATAGAAGAAAATAGAAGTTAGGTATATTTTGAGAGAAAGAAATGTATCAAAATTCTATTGCTTATTCTAATCAAAAGAAGACTATAAATTTGCATAAATCTATAGTGCAAATATTTTATTGAAAAACTTGGATTGATAAGTGAAAGAATAGCCAAGCAAGGAAGATATTGCCAAGGATTAAAGGCAATAATAATATCAATTTTATCTCAACCAAACAAGGAAGTTGAAGGCAGTTACTTGTAAAATATTATGGCAAAGGAGTAGCCACAAAAAAGGTTAAGTATTACCTTGAAAATTTGGAGAAGAAAGTCATCATATTAAGGCAAAAGAAAATATTGAAAGGGAGAAGAAAATCCAAGTTTAAGGTGAAATTTAAGGCCACATTTCCAAAAGGATTATTTGGGAAGATTTGAAGAGGAGTAAATTTTTTATTTTGAAATCTATCTTGGACAACACAATCGAATAGCAAAACCATCCAATTGAAGCCTATAATTTGAGTGAGTTAAAGGCTCATCTTACAAGCACAAGGGGTCAGTCATAATCTACGTATAAGAGTCATCCAAAAAGGACTCTACAAGCGTGGTTAAGAGGCAGATTGGACAACAATAGAGAAACATAGCAAGGTATCCAAGTGGACATCCTACAACATCCTAAAATAAGTCCTCCATAAGCATTAGGAAGAGTCATCCAAAGGCTCAAAAATATAGTTATCTAAGGTGTCTAAATAAACCCAATGAAGTGCCACTACCACCAGAGTTATCGCCTACACGGATCATGAAAATCATACTCTCAAAAGATCCAATACAAGTGAAAGAATACAAGTATAGAGCAGAAATCATAATGCAAATAATTTATCATCACCAAGGAGGAGCAATTACCATTGAAGCAAGCTAGAAAAAGACAAGTATTGATGTCCAATAGCACCATTGAAGACAACTTGAGTATTCTTCCCAAGGAGAAAACATAGATAGCAAGAAATATTACCAAGGAGTGAGCATTTAGAAAGTGCCAGAAAGGAAATTGGACAAGTCCAAAGTAGTTGAAAAGAAGACAAAAATCCATCACCACATAGAAGGAGTGATTTCATGAACTTTGGAGGAAGAGTGCCACATTGAAGAGCAAGTTTGAGCATCCAACATTATATTATGACATCTCATATTTGAAATTCTAGCAAAGATAAGTGAAATGAGTGCTCAACATTAGTGAAAAATATGAAAACAACATTGATAACGCTCCATATATGAGTACCCAATGTGGAGAAAGAAAGTAGAAGTGTTGATAATAGGTAGAAATCACCAAAAGGAAAGGAATCAAGCACCACATGTCATAGGCATTGGGAGGAGGTGCAATAAGAACCATTTTCAAGAAAATAGAAAAGACAAGTGCCACTTGGCACTTCCATTCCATAATACACCAAGTTTAAGAAGGCACCCACATATATAGCCTTTGAAAGAACAAAAGAGCATTGAAATCAAGTAGAAAGTCATTGTTTTGAAGAGCATGTAGAGTGACAGGGAACCAACAAAGGAGATATAATTACTTAGTAGAGAAGGATGAGCTTTGATGTGAGTTCAAGGCACATATAGTGCACGTAATAGTCAAGGGAAAAGAGTGAGTTTACAACACATATTCAATGAGAATTCAGTTGGAGAAAGGAAGACAAACCAACCTATCTACAAGAAGGAGAAAGTGCACAAGCAAGGTAAAGAGTAACAAGAGTAATAAGCCTTGCAAAAACATACATTCCAAGCAAATTGTAAACTAGAATCAAGCATCAAGAAGGTGAGAAATATTCGTAGTCATATTGCAAGTTTGATATCAAGTGCATTATAAATTCTAGAGATATTAGTAATAGGAGTAATAAGGTGATAAAAGGAATTTATAGAGAAGATATTTGTTATATGAAATAAAGGATTAAAACTAGAAGCATTTAAACTATTTCCATTGCTTCAAGAACATTTGCAAACATTAAAAACACAAGGAGATATAAGGATTAGAAAAATCTAGTTTGCAAATACTTAGTATTTCTAAAACTTCTAATTAGGGAGATATAAGGAATCCTACTTCAATTGAATTTCTAGAAGTTTACAAACCAATCATTGCATTAAATCATAGTTGAAGAGATTAAGATATTGAGTGCATCAAAATTATAGTTGGAAGATTGATTTAGAAGGACATAGACAATCCAACTAAAGATATTGAACTCCAATATTTGAAATTGCATTTCAAAAGCTTTCTAGAAGAAGAGATAAATAGTTATAGAAGATACTACAAGTTGAACATTATTTGGAAAATTATTATCTCAAATATTAGGAAAAGTCTTTCCAAGATTGATCCTACATAAAGAAGAACAATTAAATATTCTATTCGAGAGACACAAGGATGTCTACTCAAAAGGACATATTAAAAAATACAATTAGAAAGAAAATTCCAATGTGGTTTAAAGATAAACTTGACTCAATAGAAAGCATGATTAGTAAGTCAGAGAAAGATGAAGTTAACAAAGAAGAATCAATTGAACATAGAACTGAATGTTTGACAAAAGTCTATCCTTCAAAAACATCATCCAATGAGACTATAAAGATAACATCAATATCCAAAAGACTAAAATAGAGGATCTCATGTAGATTTATGGAAAAGGAAAAGAAGGAATAGCTACAATTGTTCACACATGGTTTAATCAGTTCATCAAAGAAATCGACAAACATGATATTCCTAAAACTAATGATAAGGAAATGGAGATACATTTACTCTACACTCATTGTAACAAACTTGGTCATGGGAAGGAAGATTGCTAGAATTTACACCCATGTAAATATTATGAAGGAAAATATCATTCATCTTATTTATGTTTTTACAAAGGCAAATACTATAAATTTTTTTGAAGAAAATTTAATATTCAGATTACATTGCTTTCTTCAAGTTCTTATTTTAGAAATATCTACTGATGACAAATTCAAGCTTGATATTTTTGAAGATCAAAGATACAGGTCATATAGAAAACCAAAGGAAATAAAAGAAAACAATCATGATCCTCTCATGACTTACAAGATTATCATATATTTAGTTCATCAGGGATATCTAGAAGATTTCAAGAATTTCACCAAGAATTCAAGATCAAAGGAAATAGGAAAAAATCACATAAAGACAGAAGCAATGGAAGGAAAAGAACTTCATCAAGATGAAGACTATACAAGAGTCAAAGATCCATATTGAAGACTAAAGTCTTCAAAAACCAAATAATGTAATACAGGGGGGTGTTGGAATATATTACATCATTTGGTTCTTTACTAATGTACCTTCATGGATACATATTTAGATTAGGATTATATTAGGAGATAAATAGTTTATTAGAGTAATTTAATAAATGCACAAGTGTTAGAATGTGCAATGATGTAAATGTGCATGTAGTCCACATGTACATGAGTCTTAGGGTTGAGTGAGAGGCAAGGAATCTATCTTTCTATATAAAGGCCTCATTGTGAGTGTTTGTGAGAGAGTTTTGGAGTGCATAGGTTTGAGTAGTGGTAGTCACAATGTAGCTCCATTTTGATATCATGGAGGAGTTGTAAACTCCATGAGAGGAGCATGTTAATTTCGTGAGCTTTCTTATATGAGCATTTCTAGAGCTTTGTATCAAGTTTTCTATCATATTTTCATGCATGTTAAGTTTACTTTATCATAGTTATAATATTGCATGCTTATTTTTATACTTGTGATCACATTTTATTTAATGTTTAAGGCTCCAAAATCTAGCATTCGCCTATGTCCAATATGATAACTTGCACACTCATAGATTACCTGCACTCTTCCTCTATTATCATCGCTTCCATTATTCCTTTATTCAAAATCTAGATAGTGTATAGGTTTGAATTGGTGCCAAAGACGTTTATCCCTTCCACCTTCCAAGTTCCACTTGGCACTCAACACTTTTACCGCTCTTCGAAAATACTTCTTCTCCCTGTGAATTGAGCTTTACTTTTGTAGATGCTTCAATTAGACTTTGTGCCTCTTCTACGTGTGAATACCAACTTCAATTCCTTCCTCCACATGGCATATGTATGTTCTACATCTAGTGATACTTGTGGCTTCTCTTAAACCCTATATTCTTCCTCTATCCGATGTACTCATGTGCTTCTTTACGTAGAATTTTAAAAGTAGTTTGCTAGCTTATCTAGGGATGATTTTACTTTACCTTCTCTAGTGATATCCAAAGGCTTTGACATGAGGGTGATCTATTTCAACTCTATGCATGTTATTCTATGTTGGAGTGACACTCTTCTTTATGGTGATGGTTTCCACTTTTGATTACGGTGATGATGGAAGTGTTCAATGAGAGTAAATGGATGAATGCTCTTCCTCAAGCAACAACGATGCTTGGACCTTGCTCTTATGCTTCTTCGCTAGTGTATTTAGACACTAAATAACTCTTCCTTGGTTTTATTTAATCCTTTGTTTAATCCTTATTTCATTTGCACTATTACTCTTACGTAGATAAATGTGCATTTGTAAATCTCTATAGAATAGCAAGTGTTATACTTTTTATTTCTCCTTTAGCTTTTAATTTAGCTTCTTCTTATTTTGTCTTTGCAAAATATAAGCACTAATGTCACTTTGATATAAAAAACTCTTTAATATCTTATTTTAAAACTCCAAATACTAGTATGAAGAAAATTTCAAATAATATGATGCTCTTGATGTAAAGCTCATTTTAATGTGTAGATAATAAAATTCTATTGCACCAATATTGCATACCTTGTTAATGTTCAGTTTACTAATTTTATTGGTGATTTGATTCACCCAAATAGCTGTCATCAAATTGTAAACTTTGTACCTCTATTCTCCTTTACTCTCTTGCTCAAATATTACCAAATTTGCAGTCTTTCTTGCTGCTCAACTTCTCCTTGATTTCTTCCAAACTATCCTTCACAAAACTGCTTCAAACCTCTCCAAATATGTAGCTATCTATCTCCCTCAAATGATGTCCATAAAATCTATTTTGTGGCTTCCAATATCCTCCAAAATTGATCTCTCAAATATCAATACTAGCAACTATCTATGCTGCCCCAAATTGTGTTCATAAACCTGCAACTCTTACAATCACCTCATTCCTTATTTTGTTGGATTAAATCTACAACGAGAGTCTCTGGAATGTTGTATTTTGTTGTTTTCTAAACATCTTCAATATCCTATTCATGGGCACTCCAAAATCTTCCCAAAACTTCTCCAAACTGCAACTCTACGCTACCTTCACTTTGCTCTCCTGCAACTCTTCAATCTCTACTCCAAACCTTGGAATATTCTCCTACAAATCAGCATTCAAAACTTTGTGGTTATCCTTAGATTTACCATAACCTTGGACTCCTCAATATTATATTTTCCTAAAATCTCGTTGTGGAATTCTAACTTCAAAATAGATCTCCTATGTTGTATCCTTTATCAAGAATCTAAATGTCTTGAGATCTCTGAATCTTGTATCCAAAATTTGACAAACTTCTTTCCAAACTTCTTGCCAAACACTTCTCTCTTTGGGCTTGTTTTTGGATGGCGATAATTGTCCCAAATTTTATTTATCTAAAACTTTTCCTTGCTTGTAATCTCCTATAATGAATCTTCTTCATAAATCCAATGATAACTACTTCTACTTGCAAAGTTATTCCTCTCTACTTGCAATCTCTAGCTTCTCCATGATGCCTTCAATTATCACTTCTCCAAATCTACAACAAGGATTTATCTAGCCTTATTCTTCTTCTTCAAAAATCTTGCAACTCTTTAACTTCTCTTCGCAACTCTTTAAATTCCCTTCTCAAAGCTTTATTGAAACCTTTATTGGTTTCCTCAATCTCCTAACTATAGAAATTTTACAATGAGATCACTTTTTTGGATCTTCAAAAACTAATACTCCTCAATATCCTGAGTCTCTAAAGTCTACTACTCTTCAAATTTGCAATAATATCAACTCTTAGTTCTCTATTTGCAATCTCCAAACTATGATGAGAACCTTCTAAACGTGTCTCTTCAATATCCAATCAACAATATTCAAATTGCAATCTCCTACCTCCAATATTCTATCTTCTAAAACTAGAAGTTATCCAATATGACCTCTTCCTGGTCTCTTCAACTTCTCCAACTTGTAGCTTCTTTGTCTGCAATCTTCTATCTCGAGTCTCCTCCAATCTTCAATCTCTAATTTTCTGCAACATAGAAATAACCCTTCATGAGGAAAGCACATAGACTTTCAGGCAATGAAGGTGAAATTCTTCTATATCCATTGTAGGAGGTTTATCAACTTCTAGGTGTTAATTTTCTACAAGCAAAAATTTAGATGATAGTAGTAAATATATTAAAATTTATAGAATTCTAAAATAACCAAACATCACTAATTATTCTCAAAACTAGTGGAACCAATTCTGTGCTAAGTTCTAGTCTTCACAATCCTATGGAAAGACTCTAGCCAATCTACAATTTTGCAGTCTCCTTCAATCTATCAACTTCTCCAATAATACTTCATTATTGAGTCTCTAAATATCCCAATCTCTGCAATATCATGGTCTAATTTCAAGACCTAAAATATTTTTCTATTCAAAATTTGTTCTTGAAATAGAAACTCTCCAATCATCTCTGATTTTGCCTTCTAGAGATAATATCCTTAATGTATCTGGTCATCAATCAAACAATCCTGAGACAATGGTGTTTGCATGCAACAATGCACAATGGTGGGTTCTGTTTGCAAAAATGTAGCGAGAGATGAATGGTGTTGAAACTTAGAGATAGTGGTCCCTTGTAGTTATGATACCAATGTTATATTTTGAAGATTATTACTTGAGAAAATCAATCTAAAAGATGCCAAAGAAAGTACTAAAGCAATATCATAATGGAAATATTATGCAAGTATAAAATGAAGAAATAAATCTAATATCTACTCCTAAATATGGCACAAACAAAATCTCATGGAAATGGTGCCATAAATCTAAAAGCACCAAGTAATTTTATTATGATCACCTCTCACTTTACATCTCCACATTACCATGTATTTATAAAGTAATGTTACTCTTCATATACTGCACTCTTGGCTTTCTCACTTCTAGACTATTCAACTTCCTATTCTATGGACTCATGTAAACATGGACTAATGTGCACATTTACATTATTAGATATTATGCACACTTGTGCATTTATTACAACACAAAGTAAATCCTAATCTACGACATGCACCAAATAATCTAATATACTTCAAAAAGAACCAGTGCCTTAAGATAAATTTTATCATTGATCAAAGGAGTTTATATCCTATCTAGGGACATAAGAAGAGTAGGCAAAAGGGCATTAAAATAGGACATCCTTCTAGTGGTTGCAAATATTGATTTTTATGGCCAAACTTATTAGAACCAATCACATTCCAAATGTGACCATTTTCCACCATACATGTAAGTCTATCTTATCCACCTACACTAGTCAAGGAGGCCATGTATATCATGTTAACGAAGTAATTCATTCCAAAAGTATGGGATACACTCAAAGACAATTATAGTTTTTATTGCATGCCCAATGGGATTAACTTCTACATTCACCTTGCTAATATTGAAAAATATTCTACCATGATCCTAATGAAGGTCATAGTCTTTCTTCTTGAAGAGAAGCATCCAAAAAATTCACTTGGTGACTTTGCTTGATGACTTATATTCATAAGATAAAATTTTAGAATTTATCTAATAAAATATAAATCAATATTTTGATGTGGATCTTTGTCTCATCAACTTGTTGAATCAAAATATCCCCACTTTATGACTCCACTCTTAGAGTAAATAACCAAATTTATATGAGTGAAATGTTGTGACCAAAGCCTTTGCTAGAACTAATCAACAAGTGTTGGTACCACCTATGAATTAGATCAAATAAGGAAGAACCAATAGTGCAAAAGGGTAGCCATGACCCATAAACCTCCTAAATTTTTTTGGTGTGGAATGATAGAGGTCCCCTTATTCTACCAATTCCACCCAACACATAGGATTTTATTCTTGCCTCAACAATTAAATATCTACCATACTTCTTGAGAGAATATGTTGTCACTCTAATAGAACATTTGTGACACCTGGTAAACTTATGTGTTGTGCATATCATTGAAAAAATATAGCTTTAAGGATATTGGTGGCTTATTTTCAAGGGAGACCTCAATAATGGTACCTCAGTCTTGAAACATGATTAGTTAGGAGCTAGGATCATTTGGTAGAGCTCCTGATGAAGTGGATTGAGAAAAAGGTAAACAAAGCATCCCTCCAGGCTTCTAGAACAACTCGTAACCATCAAGAGAATACCTATATAGATAATGGATAATTTTAATATTTGATTCCATAAGACTTGACAAAGGATTCTTGAGGAGATCCAAACACCTCTAGGTATGGCATTCATTTACTTCTTGAAAGCTTACAATTTTGAAATTGCCATGATGGTCAAGTCTAAGGATGGTAATTCACTACCATAGTCCTATGTCATAGCCATCCAAGTTGCAAATGACCTAATAAAAATAGGAAGGATATATCCTAGACCACCTCTGCTATTATTTTACTATATTTAGCACCCTTGTCATTACTCTCCAACCATATAACCTATCACTGGTTTGAGTCATCCTCCTGCATATCAAGAGAAAAACCAAGTCTTATTTCCCATAGGAGCTAATGTTTATGAAATGTATAAATTTATAAGGGCCATCTCTAACGATGTCATGACCCTCAAAAGGAAAGTGAACACCTAAAGGTTTACCTACCATAGTTATCTAAATCCTCCCATTCAATATAGGAACTCAAGTTTTTTGCCCTTAGTTGAATATCATAAGCCCCCATTCTCAGCAAAAAAGAATCTTTATCATCCCTAGTACTTGAATCAATAGATAGTATCTATATCAATCCTAACTCACTAAATACCTATAAGCTCAACCAGGGAGCTAGTTGCCACCCACAACAACTACGTTAAAGACCCTAGTGTCTGGTACTATCTTGCATCCAAGAATCCACCCTTCGATTGCTTTGTTGAAATGGAAACTTAGGACATCAAGAATTCCTATTTCAACCACAAACATTTCATTCCTCCTAATAAAAATTCCCAACACTAAATCATGAATATGTCAATATTTGATCATGCCATCAGTTGCCAACTCATCAACTTCAAAGTAATATTTCATTACATGGGATGAAGCAAAAGTATATGCCTTTTTAGATAAAGCAAGCTCTTCAAATGGGAGACCCCAAGTCTAATTAGGGTATAATTAAAGGTACATGGAGGATAAAGGAATACCTAGCCCAACTAAGGATGGGTATGAAAAAGAGAAGTGGATAATTGAAGAACCCCTCCAATATAAGTTGTTGCATCAAATCAGGGTTGAGTAGTCTCGATATTAGTGAGAGTTACCACTAAATCACCAAGGCTACCCATCGTAACATCATCAAGATCACCTCTAACAACATGAAGGACTAGGCTTATGACAATTTCAACCATCCTAAGGGCCACTTATATCATAACCTTCAATGTGGTGGAGCACTTGAGGAAATATACTATCCCCATGCCTCTTTGAGAGATCCTCTCTATTCCTGAATGTTGGAGAATATTATATTATTTGGTAAAAACCAATGTGCCATCTTGGTACAATATTATATTAGGTGTGTGTCTTAGATTAGAGTGTGGAAAACCATTGAAGCCAAGAATTAATACCATTGGTTGAAGGAAAACTAGTGAAGAGATAGTTTACCACTAGGTTGAAGAACAACCAGTGAAGATTAAGGATACAAATTTTAGAGAACCAACTCAAGAAGAAAAGTTGGTCATTATCATTCTACTTCAGATATTGAAAAGTTTTAGATAGATTGAGTTTACCTATTCTAAGAATATATTTAGAATAGAAGGTAATCTACAACATAGTTTTAGGTCTCAAAGATAGACCTTGATAATATAGATTGAGTTAACCTATTCCAAGAGTATATTTGAAATAGAAGGTAGTATACAAGATTAGTTTTAGGTCTTGGATATAGACTTTGATATTGATAGAGAAAGGAGACTTCAAAAAAGTTCCAATGAAGGCATATTAAAGAACTAAGAAAGTGGTCCTTAGAAGAAAAGAGACCATTAAGAAAACTTGAAGGTAGCAAGAAGACTTCAAGACAGCAAAAAGTCTTGAGGACAGCCCAAGAAAAGAATATAGTAAAAATTTACAGTCAGAGAAGATTTAAAGGTAAATTCATAGAAGTCCACATTGGACAAAAAAATAAAAGAATTTAGGTTAGCAAAAGAACAAGGCAATATTTGAAAATAAAGTGTTTGAATGTCACAATGACATCATTAAAGAGAAATATAACATTTGAAAGCCACATGAACAACATTTACGATAAATATTCAAATTTGATTAAGGAAAGGATATTTTTGTATTTGGGACAATCATTGCCATTTTATGACAAGCCCATAAAAGTATGATATAGAGTAGTCAATAGGAGGACAACAATACAAGAAGTTTGCAAAAGTCCACAAGGGAAAATAGAAGTATTATTAAACAAAACTTGTAGGACAAATTTAAAGAAAGGATAAGAGCATTGACAAGTAATCAAAGTAGATGCTATTAGAGTAGCAATATTGGAAGTAAATCAACCTTAGTTTAGATATAACAAAGAATATCTAAAGGTAAAAAAATATATGAAGAAGTAATGGTTTTTAAGTGCATCTTTGTAGGAAGAAAAATGTATATTTAAGATTTTTTAATTTCTTGCATCTTAGTGTGAAAACTAGACGTATGCACCTACAAAATAAGAAAGAAAATAAAGGTAAGTATGCAACAGTTGATAGGAGGCTAAGGTAGAACAATCCTCCAAGCTTAACATAGTAGGAGTCAAAGTGTTGACCAAGGTATCCAAGCACCAATAGAAGTTTATCATTGCATGTAGAAGAGAACATTGCAACCAAGGAAAGGTTATGTTTTTTAAGTTTGTTCTACATCAGGGCCAAAGCATCCAAATCTACATATACACAAAGAGCAAGGGCATCAACAATAGATGATAGTATTAAAAGTATTCAAGAAAGTAGTTAAGTGTGACAAGTTTACCACAAAAATTTGAGCAGCCAAAGAGTGTCAATTCGAAGCCAACAACACCATATCAAGGCAACAAAGCTCCAAAAAGGAGAGCAATAACTCTCACAAAATACAATACAAGGAGAGAACAACACTAAGGTGATCAATTTTATCAAGGAAACCAACACAATCATTGAATACAACACTATCCGGGAAACCAACGTTATCAAGGGGCATAAGCAACATCAAGAACCAAATGAAGATAAGTTTACCTCAAGCAATAACATCTTTGGAGCCATTACGCAACAAATAAAATTGAGAAAGATACTACTAATAGTGCTAAGGACCAGTTCTAGCCAGGGATCAAGTGTAAACCAAGTCTTGTAGAGGATACAATGAAAGCACCATCCAAGATACATTGAGATTGATCATCAACCAAGGTGTGTAGAGGATCCAATAGAGGAATGCAAGTATTGAGAAATATGCACAAAATTTTAAGCGATATAGGATATGAAAAGTTGAGCAACAAAAATAGTTATGTAGTAATATAATCACTGTGAAATAAAAAAAAGAGCAAGAGAATGTCAAATCCAAAGCCAAGAGTTGAGTAGACCAGGAGTCATGTAGAATAGGATCCAAGCATCGGTCAAGCATTTCTAACATCAAGGAACTGAAGCACCAAAGATCGCTAGCATTGCAAGAAGGAATATGAGCATCAAGGAAAGAAAAAACAAAGCATCATAGAGGATTCTAGAAGGGAATGAGTACCAAGCACAACTAAGAAGAAGTAACTAAAGTGAACATATACCAAGTTCCACCTTAGAAGCCTTATTTCAATCAAAATGAACATTTTAATTGCCTTGCAAATAATTGAGAAGACACGTTGATGAAGGAAAAATGAAGCACCAATATTATTTAACAATAGCCAAGAACTTAAGAACCAAGCAAAGTGAAACTCAAGGGCTCAAAGTGTTACATTTCAAAATACATAAATGCCAAATTTCAAGTAATGCAAACGTTGGAATAATTTTGATATTTTGAAATTGAAATGGTTGAACCATTAAATACCAACCAATAACGTGCAAATCCAAGGTGACACAGAAAAATAGAAGGTGAAGGAAAAAAACATGAAATGCCCATTCAAAAGAATTCAAATAGAGGTCCATGCAAAGATCTTCCAACACATTCTCACATGCTTAAGTTAGTAAGCATAACAAAAATGTTATTGAACTTGCCAGCATCAAAGTCATCATTCAAAGCAGTGCCTTTCAAGAAGGTAAAATTAGCGTTTATTGGAAAAATTAAATTAATTTTTATTTTTCTAAAGTTTAGTTGAGAGGAGTTAATTTTTAAATTTTGGTTTTCTAAAGGTTATTTTGGAGTGATAAGTGTGCTATTAGAATAATAAGTTTTTTAATTGTTCTTTTAAGCATTTTCTTGGAGAAATAAGTAGTTAGTGAGAAGCTCTTTATTAAAGTTATTTTTTGAAAGATTTTTTATTTTTTTTTAATTTCAAAATCCATAGAATATTTTCAAATAATTCAATTATGGAGAGATAAGGAATTCTACTTCAAATTTAGGAATTTTTGAATTTGCAAACATTCTTCTCCATTCAAAAACTTAGGGAGACATAAGGTAAACTACATCAAAGTATATTCATGGATGAAATTATCAAGAATGCATTTAATGAAGATAGTGAAGACATGTTGCATGCACTCATATTTTACTCACACAACTTAATAAATAACTTTGATGGAGAAAAACAAATATTTGATGTTCTAAAAGATAAATTGACTTTGTTTTTAAAAGAAGCAAAAGAAGGAAAATTTACAACTCTTATAGGTTATCTTCATGAAAAAATTTTCAGGTCATGGTGGGATTCTCAAAACACCATTATACTTACTTTAGAATAATGTTTAATGATTTATATTTCATTAATTAGTTTTAAGCTTTTTCAAGGGAAGATACAATTTGAAAGAAATGATACATATGATAGTCTCAAAGAAGAATCATTGAAAATAAATTCATATTATTGTGATGATTTACTAACTCAATGCTTAGAAGATATACCATCATATATCACAAATGAAATTGTAGAAAAAGAAAAGAAGAAAGAGGAAGAGAAGGAATCATAGGAAACTTGAATCCAAAGACAAGATCAAGCAAGGAAAAGAAGAAGATCTTAAAGTTCAGAAAAAGATAAAAAGAGAACATGGAAAATATAAGAGTCAAGAACATATGAAAGATGAATGTTATGTTAAAGAATATTACATAAAGAATCCAAATATTTATCTACTGGAGGTAGATTGAATATTGAAGGATAAAATACTATATTGAAGACTAAAGTCTTCAATAACCAAATAATGTAATATAGGGGGTGTTGGAGAATATTACATTATTTGGTACATGACAATATACGACCTTGGTACAATATTATATTAGGTGTATGTCTTAGATTAGAGTGTGAGTTTTTATTTTGTGTAATGTAATAATGTGCAAGAAATGCACAAGTATCATGTAATTATGTGTGCAAGTGTTGTGAGAGTAAATGTGCACAAGTGTCCATTATGTAAGAGTGTACATGTCATTAGAATAGAAAAGTGAAAAGTTACAAATAAGAGTGAAGGTCAAGAGTGCATCATATGAGGAGCCGCATACTATTAAATATTTGTGACAAATCATTGTAATTTGTATAAAAAATTCATATCTTATTGCATACATTAGTAGACCTTTATTCTATATTATTTTCAGTATTTTTGTGAGCATTTTTATTTGATTATTCTATGAGTATTTCTGAATTATTTTTTGAGTTATTCTTATCTATATTGAGTTCATTATAATGAAACTTTATATTTGATCTTATGGTTATTTTATTTAAGTATTAGGCTACAAAAGCTATCACTAGAAAGATGAAGAACATAGAAGAGGCCCTGAAAAGACAAAAGGATATGATCGCATAAGGAACACCTATTGTACTACAAATTTTAGAACCCAACAGGTCCAATCCCATGACATTCTACCTAGCCCTGATCTATGGAGATCAATTGATATACAACTACATAGTTGACTCAGGGTCTAAAACTTTGATAATATCAAAAAATGTGGTAAATACACTTAGCCTATCGTTAGAACATACCAACAACAAGGTGGTGTAGTTAGACAATACTCTAGTGCTAGTTTTTAGTCTCATTCAAGTTCTTCCTTTGGAACTCCAAACATACCTTGATCTAATGGTTCCTTAGGATATAACAATGATTTATCTCTCCATTTTATTTGGAATATACCTTTTGATAGACTTCATAACTAATATTAAAGGATACCTATCACTCGATTGGAACCATGTGCTGCTCTAAACCAGATACGAGACGAAGTTCAAATTTTAATTCAAACTCCTCTACATGTACCATGTAGAACAAATTACTTTTAGGTGGGGTGGGAAAGAGCAGGTCTACCTAGCAAAATAATAATTGTCAGAATTTGACTATTCCATCAGTGAGGTACACCCATACATTCTAGATGACTACCTAGAAGAGTTGGAATTTGAGACATGGAATCCAAATCTTGACAAAGCATTCAATATAGATAGCATGGGGTGATTTTTTACCAGGTATTTTCATCTATATGTAGTAAAAAATAATTAAATAGAATGATTGTAAAATACGACAAAAGAGAAATCCACTATTGGGATCCATGCTAGTAGAAACCAAAATACCAAATACCCAATCTTGACACTCAACTACATGGCAAAATTCCCAAAGGCTACATAGACTACCACCTAGCAGATACTAGTTGGGTTGCATTAATGATCTATGACTTATCACACATCATATTAAGGACATATGAAAGCCAACAACATGGAGATTGTTATAAAAAAGGGTGAAATATTGAATACTTGCTCCATACTCTGTAAAAATCTATATAAAAATATGCCCCTTGGCACACTCTCTAAAGAAAACATTTTTGCCATAAAACGGGTGTTTTGAGCAAGGGGTTGTGTTTAAAGAAGACCTAAGTTTGTGATAATTCATTAGATACCAGATATGTCTACCAAGAAGAATTATGAAGAAGGCGACTGATAGATTTAAAAATCCCTATGCCATGAAGCAAATATAACCACCTATAATTAAAATTATAAACCCTTCTAGTGATATCTAAGCTAGCCCTTATTCCAAAATAGAGTCGTAAAACCTTTTTGATGGTATCTAAGAGAGCTCCATCATCATACAAGTTACAAGGTGTACGATAACCCCAAAAATACTTGCTAACTGGGAATGTAGGGATGGGAATAAGACCAACCCTTTCCAATCATAGGATTTCAAGAGAATATGTATTCTAGGGAAGTTATAAGGAGACCTAAGCAACACGCCCTATAAAAAAATCTAGGGACTAGAAAGGAGGCCAAAATAATATATCAAAATGAAAATTTGAGGTTGATAAAGCTGTCAAAGCTTGTTGAACCCAATAAAAGATCTCATCTAAAAATTGGTAGAAGAATAAAGGGAGTAGGCTTATAATGTAGCAATATCAAAGCATTGAGCGTTAAACAAATGGTAAGGTTGCAAGTAGAAGATAAAACCTTATGATCATTCAAGAGTGTTGACTATGACTTTCAAAATTTGACTCTGCATACAATAGATAAGATAAGAAAATTTTGGGTTCATTCCAATAGGTTGAGGATCCTTGAGAGCCACTAAAGCTATAGGGAACTTTTCCCTATAACCCTGCTTCCCTTCAAGCTAGATTAGTCAAAAGTGGGACTAACCAAGGCTCCACGGTCATAATATGCTTCATGTATCCTCTCAAAAAGGTACTTCCCACTTTTGGTCAAAATAAATAAGCTTCATAGAAGAATGGGTGACCTAAAAGTCATGCCAACCATTTGATCTTCCATCTACGACCAACACTCGATGATGGCATGAATCAAGACAACAAGAAAAAAATAGGGGTTTATTTTTAATTTTGTGATGCATTTACTTCATAGATTAGGGTTTTACTTTCTAGCACATTCAATTTATTATTTATTTACTTTCATTGCAATTCACTTTTTCTTGGCTACCCATACCCCAACATCAGCTCATAAAGGTCATGCATATCAAGGAGTTGAAATTTTATGAGTAGCCGACCTCAATTAAAAACCCCAAAGATTATCCCATAGGAAATCCTTTGTGTTTGCCCACATTGCTTCCTATTGTTTTGCTCTATGCAAGGCATGGATGCCCCACTATCCCCCCTTCTCAAGATGGGGTGCACTTAGATATGATAATAGTCCTTACCCATATTGTCATGGATTGTCTTATTTTTTTTGCTTATTCTTGCTACTCATACTATCATGCTTGATCTTAGATGTATTGGACTAGAGGTAGTAGATCATCTATTGAAATGATGATTTAGAAGTTGGTCAACTACTATCAACTATCTGATGTCATAACCAAAGTTCGAAAGAAAAGTATAATAGTTGACTGATTTATAAGGAATAGGATGGTGGGTAAAGACACAAAATAGAATGGGATAAGGGAGGGAGCTACATATTTGGAAGGTTGGGTGGTGGAGTGGAAAGGGGTAAAGAGAGTGGTAGAGATATAGGTGAATATAGGAATAACATCCAAAGGTGATGTCATTGGAGATAAAGTGATGGATGGTACAATGGTTACAATATCAACTAATGTGGCCACCTCCTACAATGTTGTGGTAGTGGTTTTAGGAACCACCACCATAGATAGTGAAGGGGTTCCCTAGGGGGGATTTTTGCTCTTCTCATTTTCTATCAATTATTTCAATTCAAGGATCAATTTTCATCTTCTTGAAGGGGTTTCATCCCTACTTGACTCCCTGTGCTTTCACTTCCTTTTTGCAGGTATGGACCAAGATAAGGTGGTTGTATCTACAACTATCGGAGTAGAAGTCATGTCAAGGGACCTCTCTGGTTTTGATGATGAGTCTAAGAGTATGCATATTTTTACATGTTGGGATTATTCTATCCTTGATTACCAATGTGGCTGCATGCTCATAGGTCCCCCATAGATTTTATGAATGTAGTAACCAACCTCCTTAAGTATTTTTTCATCATAATATTGGTTGAAGGTGTCATCATCTTTTAGCTCCCCACAAGTTTTCTTGGCATCATTAGTTTCTTAGCATAATTTCTAGTAGTCATTGGTTTTTCTATCACTCCTACCCTAGTCCTACATAAACTTCCTCTTGTTGGAGCTGATTTGAGAATTTGGATTCACATCTTGTTTTTTTATCATAGAAGACCTAATAAGGTTTTTTCTAGGGTATAGGTGGCAAGAAATTTACCTTTGGAATGGCAGGTGGTATCCTTATTCTATGCTCTAGTATGCTTCAATTTGAGGTCTATATTGATGAATGAATTTCCTAGAGCCTTTCATGCATACCAACCATGCAACAAAAATCTTCTCTTGGTCATAATTCTAAACATCATCCAAAAAACTTAGTATAAACTATCACAACTTGGAATCTAAACTTGGGGATTCCCTCTTGTATAAGAAAGATACATTGCCAAGATTTATGGGAGGTTTGTAGTAACTTGCCTTGTTATATTCACTCCCATAAGTGGTATCAATTGCATCTAGTTGCCTTAGCATTTCTAGAGATATTACTCTCTCGATTGTGTACCTAGGTAGAAGGTACACCAACTTATTAAACCCAAAAAGAAAAATGATGGTTGTATCCTATAGGAGGTACCAATCGCCTATGAATTGAAAATTTAGGTCTTTGGCATTGGATTATTGGATGCAATGAAGGCTTCTCTCCTCTAAGTAAGATTATAGTCGACATGAAGAAATCATATACAAAAATATAGTAGGAGGAAGTTTGGAAGAGGACTTTTGTCCAATAAGAGATGAGATGCCTTTGGCCATATTCTTCCCTCTTCTTTAAATTTAATTTCTCATAAATCAAAGGTATTTTGAAACAATACTAAATGCACCAAGACTATAAATGTGCAAGGCTCCTTAGACTCATATATCCCTTTATAAATTTGTAGGGCTATGAAATTACTTCAATCAATGACCAATATCCTATCCTTTAGGGTATACCTTAGTCTATGGAGGATACCTAGATCTTCCTATAATACATTCTTATCTTCATCAATGCTAAAAATACATGCTTCTATGCTCAACATATTTTTGGAAGTTTTTTTTGAAGCTTTGTTGACTTAAGGAAAATTTTGGCATGGGGGTTTTTAAAGTTCTAAGTTCAATCCATATAGCTTGTCACGAATTTAGGCATAAAATCCATTAGTATTTTTTGGATTTAGTGTGAGCCCCTTGGGAACCATTAGCATTCCTCGCATGGCCTCCTCTAAAATAGCCATTTTTAAATGGTTATCATTGGCCCTAACCTGTCTATGTTTAAATTCATAGTATGAGGTTCACACCTCCACAAACTCATAACAACAATGCACCTAAGGAATTAGGTACTAAGCTAGATAACTAATCCAAATCCTTGTGGAGAAATCCTCACTATTGAAGCATCTTTGATATGCGCCTTCCCTCAATATTCTTGTACTTTTTGATATTTTTAGTTCTACTACATTCTCTATTGCATCTACAAAGTGTTTTAGAGGTTCCATTGGCTTATTTTGAGCATAGGTGTCTCTCCTAGAAGTAGGGTGAGGTGTTGAAGTAGCTCTTGAAGATGATTCCATAGCCACACTTTTCCTATACTCCATGGTTATTGTAGGTTATTGAGAAATTTCAAAACCATTCTATAGCTTTGCTTCTATTAGAAAATTTCATGCTTTAGAGCTCTTAGAGACTTTTTTTGTTCATGGAATAATGAGGAATACTTAAGGAAGGGATGAATATTAATAGTCTTAACACTTTTTAACTACTATTAATGCACATGCACAATAATTTTCTCTTTTGTTGGTAGAAATAGTTGTGATATTTTCTAGATAGTAGGCTCATTGGTTCATGTACCCTTTCCTATGATTAATCAATTCTAAATTTGCAATCATAATATCATTAGCCTTTAATGTTATGTCAATGAAGCTCTTCACCTTCCTCGTCAAAGATTTCATCAGATAATCTAGAGTTCCTTGTCCAAGGGTACATTTTGGTGTGATATGCAAGGTATCAAGTGTACCTTTTTTAGTCTAAGGTGTCTACCTTGAAACCTTTGGTAGATCTAGGTAGACCAAATATTTTAGTGGGTTGCATAAATCTCTCCTTGATTAATCCTTAGATTGGAAAGCTTTTCTAGTTTCTTTAATTTTTGCCCATGTCTACCTCAAATGCCAAGAATGGCCACATAAGTGCACATTACCTTATAATGCATTGACTAGATGGAATTGAACAATGGGGATCATGTTATAAGGATGATATGATGAAATATTATCATGTGTTTACAGGATCAATTTATCTACAATATTCAACTATCATGGGAGATCTTTCATACTTGCATTACTGGTAAGACTTGAGTTTACGCTACCTCAAAATTCCTTAGAGTGTGTAAATATCTCTTGTCTTATCTATGGGAATAGTTCTTTGGCTTGAGGAACTCAACTAGCACTGCCATGCTCCTTTATTCTTGAGTATTGATACCATAAGGATATGCAAGAAAAATACAAATGATCCTCCAAATGTTAGTAGTGGTGTAGTCTCCCTCCTCAAGCTCTCTTCGGGTATCAACTAGAGGCGATAACCTCACCACCTATTTATTTTTTGGTATGTAAAATGCACTTGAGAAGGTGGTGGGTGATTTCATTTAATCATTTCTCAAGAGAAATTGGTCATGGGATTTGTTCTTTTTGCAAATTCCTTGGATTGGAAGAATACCTACATGGTAGCCAAACATAACTTCATAGGTTAAGCCTAAGTTTCTCTTGCCTACATGAGCATCCATGCTTGAAAAAGGTGTGAGCTCATGCATTTAAGGGAATATTAGCCAAATCCCATTAGATAAAGTCTCCTTTTTCAACACATGAGGTTCATTTTTATTTAATATATACATATGCAAGATCAAAACTCAACCAATACCTATTGGTTCAAAGGTCTTGTTAATATCTAGATTCCATATTTTGGTTACTCATTGATCCATATGGTCATTGGGAATGAAGGGATGCATTTCAAGCATAGACAAGACTTATCCTCCTCAACTATGAAAATTTGGTCAATGCTTGGCTCGACCATGGGTAGTGGTTTGACCTGATGTATGTGGAGTGGTCCTGATGGAATTTTGATGTTGGTCATATATCGAGTTCTTAGGACCATAAGTGTCTAGTGCATATAGATATATCCTTCTAGTTTAATGGTGAAGTACCTAGATAAAAAAAAATTAAATTAATTTAGGAGATCAATCACCACTATATCTTGTGGTATCATGAAGTCGGGGTAAGCACACAACATGAGAAAAATATTTTTTGCCTTAGAATCCACATGTAGTTATGGTTTAGCCTATCTCTATAGACAAAGGTCAAACTAAACCGAATGGGCTTGAGTCTACTTGTGTTTAAACTATATATTTAGAAGACCACCAATTGTTTTTGTTGTCCTAGTTCCTTCTTCTCCTCTAGAGCTTTCTTTAGGTGCTCTTTTTTCTCAAGAATAAATAATACATCCAAGAGGGACATAGCCATAGTGGATATATTTAGTGTTAGAGTATATTACATTATTTGGTATATTTCGATGTATCAAATTGGGTACATTATTAGAATAAGAGTTTATATTAGGTTAAGTAATTACTAGAGGAAGAAGTAATAAATGCATAAGTTTTAGAATGTGCAATGTAAATGTGCATGTAGTCCACATGTACATATGTCATAGGATACGTAGTTGGAGAGTCATGGGTAGAGTAAAGGCCAAGGAACCTATCTTCCTATATAAAAATACCTTTACATAGGATATATGAGATAAGAGATAAAAGTGATAGGTAAAATGTATATTTTCATTAAAATTATGGAGTGTTCGTGTCCTCCATTATATTGAATTGTACTATTTTTTTGAGTTTCAATTAATAGCATATTTTAGAGTTATTTTAGAAGTCTATTATATTATTTTACTACATATTACATTGCTATTATTATATATTTATCATAGCCTCCATATTTTACATCTTGTGATTGCATTTCCTATATCGTATATTATCAGAAGATAACAATGGTATCAGATCATACGGTAGATCAATAGGAAATAGGGAGAGCCAGAGAGTGAAAGCTAACAAATTTTATTTCCAAAATAATTAAAATTGCATTGGCTAGAGTCTTTCCATAGAGTTGCAAAAAAACTAGTGAAGGCTAGGGCTCAACGTTCATTCCACTAGATTGACAAATCAACTAGTGAAGATTCATCATATCTAGATTTAGATACCATTCCATTATGGGTACTAATACTTTTTTGTAGGAAAAGGAGATTCAAATAAAGTTGGGAAGCTTCCTACATAGAGCTAGGAAGAATATATTCTTTGGAATCAATCCAATTTTGAGGTGACAAACAAAAGAAGATGAGATTTTAGGAACCTAAGGGAAGTTTTGTTGTAGACCTGTACAATATATAAGTAAAGTCCATAGAAAACTTGTTGAATATTCGAGGGAGAAGATACTCCATAGAAGAATCCATGATAATATTGGAGGTTGGTGATCTCCATTGAATATTGTAGTTTGCAGATTGAAGACTCCACCCTGAAGAAGTTGAAGATATCCACAAAATGTCCCATTGAAGAACTTCCAGTATTGGAATATAGAAGAGAAGGACTAGAAAAGGTCCTATTCCAAATTCTAGAAGCAATAAATTTTAGATATTCGAGAGGGAGATATCATTGCCAAACCTCCACACTAGAATATTGAAGGAAATGTCTTATTAGGAAGACCAAAGAAGTTGTGAGAGTGAAGATCCTAAAGAAGAGGTCTCAAGGAGAAGGCTTGGTGAGCCTCATTGAATAAGATTTAGAGAATGCCATTAAAGGAGTTATTAGAATAAATAATTAAATAAATTCACCACCACGGAGAAGATCTTGATAGTGAAGGACTTGGGATAATTGTCACCATCCAACAAAAAGCTCAAAAGAGAAGGATTTGGCAAGAAGTTTACCAAATTTTGAAGGAGATTGGTGAATATCTCAAGACTTTTAGATTCTTGAGAAGAAGACCTAGATTGAAGTCAAAATTCAACAAGGAGGTTGAAGGAGAATGGAGGCATAAGGAGCCTACCAAATCAAAGAGATTTGAATATTTCCTTTGATAGCTAGAAGGTATATTTTAGAGATAAGCGTTTGTTGAATCTACAAAAAAATTCTAAAGGGTTATTAAAGGAAATTTTAGCTATGATTTGGAGGGGGTCCCTACCAAATTTTTGAGATTTAAGAACATCATTTTAGAGGATATATTAACTGCGAGAGGAGAAAAAATTAGAACAACATTAGTAGCTATAAAACTTCAGATTTATAGAGTGCATTCTGAAGGAGAGTTGAAGTCACCTACCATAGTTTCAAGGTAGCAAGTTAAAGGTTTTTCAAAGCTGTAAATAGGTGAGTTAGAGAATTTTTTTCGACAACCAAGAAGAGCTGCAAGTTCACATGGTAAAAGACAATAATTTTGTGAATTTAATCACTAAGACTTTCATCATCTATAGAGGTTAGTAAGGTAAGCAACTTGGATGCATAAGGTTAATTAATTAAAATTTAGATATTTGGTTCTTTGTTAAGTTTTGTTAAGTACCATATTAGAATTTAAAAGTTTCAAAGTGAATATTGCATATTATAGTCTTCAAGGGAGTGCAAAAGATAGTTTCTTATAAATTTAATACCTGCACATTAACATAGGAGTTGGATATATTTCGACAGAAAGAAAAATATCATATTCCTATTATCTATATATAGAAGAGAATACATTATCCTCAAGTGAAGGTTACATAGATTATAATGAATATTTCAAGTGACTTTAAGATTTCATTTGCAACAGTAATAAGGAGATTGGTATTGCACTATATTAGTCTTTCTTAAATCTTATTAAAGGTGTGTTGAGATTTTTAGTGAAGGTGAAAATTAGTGCAAGATTAAGCCACTCTAAAGGGGATATATGTTGCATGATTAAGAGCTTGGATTCATCATCAAGTTAACCGAGAAAAGGAGAGAGTTGTCTAGTAAGGAAGACAACATCAAATTATTCCTTGCCTACAAGGAGTAGTACAAAATAGCCACCTCATCAAGAGAAGAAAGGAAGCTTTTAAAACGAGATATAAAAGATCTCATATATAGGTGCAAATTTAAGGTATTCTATTCTAACTATTGTAAACTATTTACATTAGTTTCTTGCACCATATTATTATTGTCCTACATAGCAAAAGAGGACAAGGCTTGAGTGTCTCAAGGATACTTCAACAACCAACAATACACATCTACAAAGTGGCTAGTAAAAGAGCATTATCCAAGCAAGGTAGAGAGCCAACGATGGGCTCACATTAGCCAAAGTATCAAGATATCTAAAGACACCACTTCTATCACTAATTCGAGCATCCACATCAACATATACCTACAATAGCAAAGACAATGTAAGGGGATTATTATCCAATACATATCCATATTATAAGGATAACATAACAAGGTCTACATAAGAAGTCATCTATCTATTATATTTCTACATAAAAGATAGCATAACAGGGTATACTTAAAGTGGCAATCATCTATTGTATATCAAACGTAAAAGAAACCAATAAGGATAGCTTATTACAGTTTAATAAGGAATTCACAGTGAGGTGCATTACCCAACCACATCATGGATGAACTACCAGCTAAGAGTAGCAATTATATTCACCATCAGAGTGCCATAGAACCACTAGTACAATGCCATAGAATTACCTTTAAACTAAAGATAAATTCCTATTAAAGATTAACATTATCGTCCTCCTAAAGGAAGTGTTGAAGACAAGGTACAAAAGTGCATCCATTGGCAAGAAGAATATAAGGTTTAATAGATGTTGAGAGGAGTTTCACATGCAAGCGAAAGATTACCACTTGGCACAATAGTTGAAATGCCTATATATTCTATAACATCTACGTAGAAAGAAGGCATTCGTGAAATAGTAACGCCTATTCTTTGAGCATTGGAAAAAATCATTCAAATGTTAGAGAGCATATTAATCATAGCTCATCATTCAAGGAAGGAATAAGTTTTATAAGCATATTAACAAACACCTTCAATAATGTAACACCACATGGGTGTAATATTAAGGAGCATCAAAGCTATTTAAGTGCCCAAACTTGTAGGAGAATACAACAAAGTGAGAGCACACAATCAAGCATCCAATCGAAGTCAAAGTGTAGCAAAACTTGTCATATACCAACATCATTCAAAGTGGAGCATTGAATGCTCAAGTTGCAAGGTGAAGACCAACATCGTTTGAAAGGAAATAGAGCATTAAATGCTCAGGTTGTAAGGTGAAGACCGACATTTTTTGAAGAGAGTATTGAATGCTTTTTCTCTCTAGTGAAGATCCATGCCTGAACTTAGAAGTTTCACCATAGACCAATCAGCTCGCTCGCTATATGTTGAAGGAAGGTAAGAGATATACATCATTTAATATTTACTTCCTTTAATTTAGGAGTTATAAGGTGTTTAGTATAATGTTGAAATTTGATTATTATTGTATTGAAATATCAACCTTAGAGAGTAAGAAAGCAATTTTAGCAAATGTAGAAGACATAAAATTTCTTGATATTCAAACATTGAGATTTTTACAAATAATTAAGTAGGAGATAGGGTTTTACACGTTGGTGAATTGGAATATTAATTTGAAAATATTATTATTTCTTAAAATTTCAAATTAGGGAGTTATAAAGTATACTACACAAAACCTTAGTCTATTGGAATCTAGAAGATTGAACTATTAAAGGTTGAAGAAGGAAGTTTATTAAATATCTAATAGAGTTGGAATTAATTGGTTATACTTGTATCATACTCACATTAAAGGGATTAAAGAAATCCAACCACAGAGAACTTCATCAAATTATAAAGTTCATATTTCAATAGGGAGAAATAAGGTGAATTAGGAGTTGAACATTACATCAAACTTGTCATCAAAATATTAGGGAGACAAAAGGAATTCAACTCAAACTAAGTCAAGCTAAGACTACTATCAAAGCACTTTATCAAGATTATAACATACTCCAATTAGGGAGACATAAGGTATTCTACAAAAACCAAGTTTGAAAGGTTTTATCAAGTTAGGACATATATTATAACCTCTAGGGATTCATAAAGAAGATTACTTCAAAAGTAATCTAAAAAACAAACAAGTAATAAATATCTATTGATTAATAATACACCTCAAGGTAATGGATAAATTAGCAAAAGAGACATATCTTCACTACAAAATGATGCAACATAAAAAAACACATAATATACCACTTCAATGATGCAAAATTAGCTCTAACACAATTAATTCTACAAGTCAATAGAACACTTGGTATATTGATTCTAGTGCTTGTCATCATATGACAAGAAATCTACAATGGTTTGAGTGTCTTGTAATCACTAATGGGTACAAAATTAGAATTGTAGATAGAAAAATATATCCTATACTTGGATATGGGTGTGTAACACCCAATAAATTATTTCCAAAGTTTTTGTTACATAATGTGATGTATGTTCCTGGATTAACATTCAATCTTCAATAAGCAAGCCTGTGGAGAGCAAAAGGATGGTTGATTTTAGATACATAGCTAGAGTTAATATGTGTCTCATCATAAATAAAAATGAGATAGAAGCAATTGGATCAATCCACAAAAATACATATTCTCTAGACTCAATTGAGACCTCACAAGATATTGTTGTATTTCAAAACAACACTAGAGTATATTTTGAGGAATAGGTTGCATAAAATGAAGGACCTACATACCATAAAAGGAAATAGGAAAATAGAATATTCAAAGTTAAAAATATGAGAGGACAACAACACTATGCACTATTTGGCCATATACAACCTAGAGAAGAAGAAAAACCTAAGCATGGTGAAAATACACAACATGATACATAAAATAGAGAAGGAGAGCTTGAACTCTAGAACTAGATGAATATCCATATTGAAGACTAAAGTCTTCAATATACAAATAATGTAATACATGGGGGTGTTAGAGTATATTACATTATTTGGTACATTTCAATGTACCACCTTGGGTATATTATTAGAATAGGGGTTTATATTAGGTTAATAAGTTACTTGAGGAAGAAGTAATTAATGCACAAGTTTTAGAATGTGCATGGATGTAAATATGCATGTAGTCCACATGTACATGTGTCATAGGATAGGTAGTTGGAGAGTCATGGGTAGAGTAAATGCCAAGGAACCTATCTTCCTATATATATGCCTTTACATAGGACATATGAGAGAACAGAGAAAGGTGAGATTACTATAGATAAGTGAGTAGGTACAATATAGTTTTTCATTAAAATTATGGAGTGTTCATGTCCTCTATTATATTGCATTGTACTATTTTTGTTATTTTTCGTTAATAGAATATTTTAGAGTTATTTTAGAAGTCTATTATCTTATTTTCCTGTATATTACATTGCTATTATCATATACTTATCATAGCCTCCATATTTTACATCTTGTGATTGCATTTCCCATATCATACATTATCAAAATCTAACATTAGATGATCCACTACATTAAATGATCTTGGATAGTGGGTTTTTGAGTGGCACTTGATGGTGGTTAAAGTATGAGCTTTTTCATAGTTGGTTGAACAATTTTTATTAGTATTATCATGGGCACGTGCTACTCAAGGACTTCAAGGATATTCGATTTAGTGGTCATCAATAGATTTGGTAAGTTGTAAGTCAGTGAGACCATGATGGGAACATATATTATAGGATTGGTTGGCTTCCTTTAGATGTTCAAGGTTTCATGATTACTCTTTTCCTACTCCTCTATTGTCTACTTTTTAGCCCTTATCATATAATCCAATTGGACTTGTGTCTTGTTGGTTGATGAAGTACCTAGTCCATCAAACACACCATATACCTTCTCATCCCATATGACCAAAGTCTACTTAGGAGGAGAAGATATTGAAATAGAGAAGGATAGGGTAGAGGAGGGTTGGTTTTATGCTTGCATATATACTTCTGAATGCAAGGTATAGGCCTAGATGGGCACCACTTCATTTGGTATTATTGTGAATCGTTAAGAGATTCCCTCAAAATAAGTATTGGAAAAATGATCATTTGGGTTTTAGTAGTACCATCTAATAGAGTCCTTCACATAATTATTTTGTATGGGATATATCTCCCCAGTGGGGTTAGGAGGTATTTTTATAGTAATATTGTAACAAGTATATGTTATCTGCTAATCATGGTTATAAATCTAATTAGAATCCTTATTATACTTGAATTGGGGTCATTGGTACTTGTTAGGAGGAGGTTTATAGCCCTGATTTTTTGTTAGAAAGGAGGTCTTAGATTATTTTGATATTGAAATCCCTAGGAATTTTGCTATCTCTTAAGGACCATGCCTTTTTTATATACCATCCTCAATATATTTTTACTTCATCCAACTCAAAAGGGTAGGGGCTTGTAGAGGGATGATTACGAGTGGGAATAGGGGCTAGGACTGTGATTAGATCTTCAACTAGAGTTAGCTAAAATGTTATAGGCTATAAAATAGAGGAGGCTAAGATGGTGGTTGGTCATTCAGAAATAGGGGTGTGGAGGGTTGGAATCTATTATCTTTTGATGATATATATTAAAGGAAATGCAACCACAAGATGTAAAATAAGCAAGCAATATTAACTATATGATAATGGCAATATAATATGCAGGAAAACTATATGAGAAACTTCTACAATAACTTAGAAAATAACCATTAATGAAATCTCACAAAAATAGTAGAATGTAATATGATGGAGAACATGAACACTCCAAAAATATATGAAGGATAGACATTGTGCTCATGACTATCTAACTAGCTAGTCATTCGACTTCTACTTCACTCTCTAAAATACCTATATATAGGGAGATATATCCCTTGGTATTTCATCTACCCATGAATCTTCATCTACCTAACCTATGAATCATGTACATGTGGGCTACATGCACATTTATATCATTGCACATTCTAACACTTGTGCATTTATTACATTGCATGAGGTGAATACTCAAACCTTAATCTAATACAAACTCCTACTCTAGTTATGTACCCAAGGTGGTACAATGGCATATACCAAATAATATAATATATTCCAATAGGAGCCAGCCTTCCTATATAAATGAGCTCATTATTAGCTTAAATGTCTATCCCATTGGCCATTGGCAAGGATTTTCCTTCCCCTAGACTTAGCCATCATGGACATTTTAAAATTTAAATCTTTCAGATAATATATGAATGCCATACTTGGGGGAGGTCAAATTTAATTCATGATTCTATACTAGGTTTTATGAAACTAATATTGAAATAATCCATTGTTGTGGGTGCTCTTTTAATTATTGTTAGATTCTCTAGGAGAGATACTCCATTAGTTTTCTCCCTAAATCTATCAACCAACAAGTCAATGAGTTGATCCCAATTGCCAATTCATTATGGAGCAAGATTTATGTACCATTATTTAGCCTTACCTCTAAAAGTTACCATTACCAATCTTAGGATTACATTTTTTTCTTCAACATTACACATAGTGTACATGTTGGTCATATGATCCAGAAGCTCAATTGGCATAGTTGCATCTTATTTGGTAAAGTAAGGTAAGGATTTTAAGTCTAAGCACTATATTAGATCCCATGTTTCTGGAGGGATAGGTGGAATCAAGGGGTCTCTACCATTCCAGTTTGAATACCTTCTATGAGCTTGATTTGGTGGTATGACCATGTTTTGATGTCTATATTTTCTCCTTATTTGAATTGGACTTAGATATGGAGCCAACACTTGAGGATTTGAAGTTGTAAAGAACATATTTGTAGGTCAAGCACTCAAATTTTTGGATCTTTTGTTTTTGGGGGAGTCACTAGGTGAAATTTTAATATGCTTCAACAAGCTGAGAAACTAAGATTTTCATCAAAATATTAGTCTAATATTTATCTAGGTTGCTCTTTCCAAGTATTCTTCATTAGTGGTGTTTCCAAGTGAATTTTAGGTGCCTTAGAAAGTAGATAATCTAAGGCCTTCACCAAAATATCAACCTAATGCACGATTGGTATTGTTGAGTGAAAATTTTGCCCAATTGCAAAATCCCCATCATAGTTAGGATTTTCAAATGAAAACCCTCTCTTGTAAAGAAATAAACATTTCTCCAAGGTTCCTTCACTTAATGTGTGTTTGTGTGTTATAAAAATATATCAAATAAGTGCTTATAATACCTTAGTGATTTACAAATAACTATTAACAAGGGGTCCGTGTTGGTAATATTTTATGATGCTATGCAAGTGATTATTCATGAAAATTAATGAAATGATGAATGAATTTGATATTCAAACATGAAAGAAAAATAATCCAAATGATTAAACCTTCAAATATAATATCCTTTGAAATAAATTATAAATTAATCCCCCCTTTGATGAAATTAATTTTCATTAAGGGAAATTAATCTATATGCTTTGAAAATAATGGCCTTTTGGCTGCCATATAAATAACTACCTTTAATGAAATTAATTTTCATAAATGTAAGTTTATTTATTGCTTGAAAATGAAAAATTCTAAAATTATAAAATTCATTGAAAACGTGAACTTTATGAACAATTTTATAATTTTAAATTTTCTCCGCACCGATACCGAAATTTCTTTAAATAACCAATGTATATAAATCTTAATTATAAAGTTTGTGACTTTATAATATTAAAATTAAGATTCATATGATCTTTCCATTAATATAATACTTATTCATCCAAATATCAATTAAATTAAATATTTGAAAAATGAATAAGCATAAGACCATAATTATAAAGTTTCAACCTTTATAATATGAATTAGGGCTTTGTAATTTGAACTTTAGAATTTAAAATAAAAATCAAAATAAGGGTAAAATAAATTAAATAAAACAATAAAGGAGTGCTCCAGGTTGTGAAATAATAAACAAAGATTTACTTGGAATTAAATCCCACCTAATTTAATCAGAAATCTCTTAATCAAATAAAATGGAATGCAATATTCAATGGAAACTTTAGTAATTTGTCGAACAACTTTAATTTATATTCCAATATAATAAAATGATATATCTCACTGATCAAACCTTATAGCGCAATATTCCAAAACAAACCTCTATCACTGGCTTTCTATTATCCTTCTCTGTAACCTGGAATATACATCTCTTCGCGCGTCCTTTCAAATATTCCTCTTATTTCCTCTATAATTTATTTGTTGTCTAATCCCTTTCTCAATCCTATCATTCCATATTTAATATTTCTCTTTCTTTTTCAAAACCCGCTCGTAATTCCACTTTCGGTTTTCCTTGTTCAGTTTGCGTAATGATTTTAATGACGTATTTTTAAATAATTTATTCCATCTAGCCTTTCAATGTTTGAGTCCTAAGATATATTTCAACAATGCTCATTGTTAATTATATTATATTTGTAACACCTTCCACAAATTTACCAAATGTTTAATTAACTAATTTATCCCTTTATAACATGTTGTGATATAATTCCCAATAACATATCTTCTGGCCGCATTCCATAAAATAAACTTATTTATACAAATGAATTCTTCACACACTTCTCCTATGTTTTCATTTTTTGTTTAGGCACGGTTCCTCCCCAGCGTCGTATTATCCTATGTGATCACTATACTGAATATAAACCCAACATCATCCCAATAAGCATTTTTCCTATATTGCACTATTTTATTCTCGCCATCATACATGATATCTACCCAATATGGCCACTGTTGCTTCGGTATGTGTTGGATATCCTATGCTAATTAACCATTGCCTCTGTGAAATCCTGGCTAAATCCAGGAAAGCTATTACCAAGTATTTGTACATGAAGGATCTTATCGAGAGAAAATTTCTTCAAACCATGACCACCAAAAGGACACTCTGATTGAGACTCGCACACATATGATAAATTAATATTAATATCAACCTCACCAATGGTTGTAAAATTGTAAATATGATAGAAACAAACTAACAATCAATTTTCCAATTATATCCTCCAACTAGAGTGACAAGATCCTTAGTGCTAAGGCCTTTGTCTAAGAATTTCCACTTGAAAATGTCAACCAAGTCCCTCACTATCCAACGTCAAAATTTGCTATCCATAAAATCAATCTTCTTTTATAGCACCATGTCTAATCGTCATTGTCCCAAAATTTATGTTGTAGTAGTACCCGCATCATTTGTCGTAGTTCCTATACCCATATCCAAAGTATATTGCCACTATGATGACACCCATGTTTGGTTGTTGCCATAGGATCCACTGTACAACCATGTCAGATATCTCATAACCACATATTACATTTGGTAATTTTCTATGTCTAGTAACTACCAGACACCTCACATTACACTATTGAATCTTCACATCCTTAACCTTATTGCACAATCAAACCTATGATGTGATGGAATTTCAATATGAAAACACAAGGAATTTATCAGCTTTTCGAATTAAACCATTTAAATCCTACTACTTACACGACAATCCACATCCTAGGTGATTTACCAAATACCTTCGTCATTGACATGCTGCCATCGCTGTACATATGACTTATTACCAAAATTTTACACCCAAGTTTAGGCAATGATATAATGATGTTAAATACAATCAAGTTCCTCCATTGCGCATTGAAGATCTGAATATCGCTATGATAGCATCCTCACCACAAATCTCCTATAGATACCTCCACATCTGCGTTGATAAATTTTATTTATGTAACTCTTCATCATCAAATTTTGTAAATGACACTGATGACCATGGTTTGAAATGGGGTAATAACTACCGCCCGCATCTTCATTAACTTGTAATCTATCCAGTTTTATACATGTCGAATTATGCACCAAAAATGATTCATGTTCAAACTATTGTGTCCATGATTTTTTACCTTTCTTTCTATGTGTACCATGATGTTGATTCTTTTCTTTGATTTGATTTACAATGTATTTGACTTTCTTTGTGAGTTCTGTCATAGTTAAAGCCAGAATCAGATGCCTAATTGGAGAGTAGATATCTACTATATTTCCATATTAGTTTTCCACCTATCAGCTATCCTGATAAGTTTGTTCATTCGGGTAATCCACCTTTGTTATATCTAAGCATTATCAACCATGATTTGTTATATTTATCATCACAAAACAACTCGCCTTGTGTATTCAAACAACACCATTATCCCACATGTATTGGATTGGATATAATGGGTACTTCATAATCAAATATGCTCACCATGCTATCAGATGATCTATTCACATAACACACACCTCTTATAAATTGATCACCTACAAAACAACTTAAAATGTTGATCGTCACCTATCAACATGGTCAACATGACACATCTCAGGAATCATGGTGGCAAGGTGTTAACCACCATATTAATCTATTTCAAAAACCGCACTTGGTGTCCGTGACAAACCTCGCGAAATAAAATAAAAATATATTTTAATTAAAATTTCAAAATAAAATTATTTTAAATTAATTTAAATATATTAAATTATATACTTTCCTTTCATAATTTAAAATATTTGAATAATTTAATAAAAATTCAAACTAAAATAAATTTAAATTTAAATTTTGAAATACAATGTTAAACTCCATCAAAACTTAAAATAAAGTGTACAAAGACTTTATTTTAAACAACCAAATAAAATTATAAAACTTAAAATTTCAAAAAATTTCTATGGATCCCCAAATTTGGGGCATTGTGAATATGGTCACAACAAATGGTGACTCTGTTGGAAAATATTCCTAAACATTTTGGACTTAAGAACCCAACTCTAAAACTAACAAAACTCAAAAATCAGACAAATGAGCATCAATAATATCCAAAGAATGTGAATAGATAAGTTCAAACTAAAACAACTAAAACATTTGCTTCTGCTCAATGTGTGCTCTGTGATTCATTTATTTTCTTGATACTATCCAGATTTCTATTATTAGTTTTGTAGTTAGGCTATAAAAATTTACTCTTTTAAGTGCACTTATGCATTGCTCTCTTCAAGATATTGCTCCACTACCAACCAGGCATTTAACCCTCGGTAGAGGTTGTCTGAATCACCCAAGTCTTAGATGAATTTTGATTTTGCTTCTTTTCTTTATTTTAGTCTAGACCTAGCTCCACTACCAGTCAAGCGTCTATAGCCCCGATGAAGGTTATCTAGATTGTGGTGACTAATTTGGCTTTACTTTCTATTATATTTGTTTTTCTTGCATTTTATTCAAGCTTTATATTGCTTTTGCAAAATTCACCTGCCACTTAGGTTAGAGATCAAGTAAGGCTGAAATTGAATTCATTGTATTTTCACCTTCACTTGCAAAACTAATAACTTCATCCTTCAAGATTTCAAGGAATGTTATTTTAATGTGTTGCAGTATTTGTGGAGCTTTTGCAAAATGATTTCAGTGCTCCAAATTTTACTATCTTAGTCCAAATTCATAAAGATATACACTAAACATCTCACTTTCTTTTTCTTCAAGTTTTGCATACTTTCAAAATAAGTAATTTTGTCTTGAATGACCCAAGAACAAATACCAAATGAAATCATCAAATTTTTAGTGTCCATATAACAACTACCTCAATCAAGAAACAACACAAAAACTACAAAAATTTAAACAACAAAATGATAACCTGAACCTGAAATCCAAAATTTGGCATAAGACAATTTTATTGCAAACCAAAAATGGAAACACATCAAAATTTCACCAAAAACCATAAACATCAACAAAAGCAAATAACAAAATTTCATGAAACAACAAATTATGTACAAAATAAAACAAAAACACAAAACCCAAAAAGCTATTTATAAAAATATACATTATATACAAGACGATACCAAATTTATGCTATCACTTCCCTGGATCCCACACACGATTGACACACTGTAAAAGACATATATTGTTATATGCATGCCAAATATTATACAACTCCAACCAAAAGAAAATCAGGCCAAACAATATAACAAATTTCATTTTGCCTTTCTCATCCCACCAATTTGATTCAAGTTTATAAACAATTCCATGTTTAGGATTTGATGCATTAAATTTACCATTGAATACATGATTTTTGAATATCTTTTGCTTATTCAATAAGATGCAACTTTCAAAATCTGATTTTTCACTTTGACTTAAATTTTCATTTTCATAAGCATATAGGACTTCTTTCAAATAAGAGGTTAATTCTAAAAATTTTAAAGCAAAGTCATCATTTATGTCTTTAGGCCAATCATACTCATGCAACAATTTGCAAGAATCTAGGATATTTAAAAAATAAGAATCATTATAGTTTTGTATCCTAGATTGAATTGTTAGTTGTTGATGAACTTGGTTCAACAACTCAAGCATATCTACTTTTCTTTCATTTAACAAAGAAATTTTATTTGTGGTATGAATAGGAATCCATTCTAGTTCTTCATCAATATCCAATGGCATTTCATCATAAATAACATCTGAATCCAATAAATAATTATGCAAATAGTTACCTGATCCTTGAATGTTTAAACACAAAGGATAAGATTCTACCTTTTGTACACTCTCATTTACCACTACTTGATGAGCCATTGTAGTCTTTTCTTTCTCTTCATGGTCTCTATCATCATCATTTCGTATCTCTTTACCTTCATCAATGACCTGTTTTTCAAAAACATCAAAATTAGGCACCCAATTAAAAATATGCCCATCCTTTTAAAACCATACATCTTGTTGATCAAGCAAATCAACATTTTTATTTGGCTGAATAGAAAATTCTAATTCCTTGTTAACCACCAATGGTGAATATATATTTGAATCTTCATGATAATCATAGGAATTTGCACCCAAATTTTTAATATTTGAGAATGAAAGAGAAGATTTTACCTCTTCCTCATCTAAAATAGATGAATCAAAAGAAACATTTACCATTTATTTATTTTCTATTGCAGCAAGGTGTTCCACAAACCCATATTTAAAATGATCAACCTTTGGAACATTTTCTATGTCTACTAATGGCTTGACATTTATTAATTGAACTGAAATTGTAAAATATTCATATAAAGTAGAAATTTTAGCATCTTGCATATCAAATGAAATAGAAATTTCATCAGTAGGAGTATGAGAAAATAATGATTTACCATACATACCCCAACCATTATAATAATTCTCTTCTAAAATTGAAGGGTGATATCCTATCGTGTCTTCAAACAACATATGATCTTTTGGTTGTACAAAAATTGTAGGTTCTTCATGTAAGATATCAACTTTAGTGTCCTGCATATAAGATGAAGAAACAATTTTATCAGAAGGCATAAAAGAAACACATTTCTCATATCTTCCCCAACCATTATAATAGTTATCTTCTATAGCTAAAGGGTGAGATTCAACCATATCTTCTATGCAATATTCAAATATATCTATAGATTCCTTTTCAAATTCACCTTCATCAATCACTTGAGGTGAAGACCTACTGATTTCTTGCTATATGGGTATTTTAGAATCCCTAAGTGAGACAAAGCTTTCAGTTTCCTGCACATGAACTGAGATAAAATATTCTTTAGAAATTGTGAAATAAGTGAATGATTCTTCTTCATTGTCATAAATAAGGACATCATTATCTTTTTGAAACACCTGGTGAAATTCCATCTCTTCTTTTATGACATTTTCAGATTCATCTTCAAATTCATTTTTTTAATTTCAAAAAATTCATCTTTCTCAGATTCATCCTCCTCAATTTCAAAGAATTCATCTTCCTCAGATTCATCCTTTGGTGAGACAAGGGTTTCTTCAGTGGGATCAATTTATGTATTTTGTTTTATAAGATTATCCCAATCCTCCTTTGTGAATAATGGCTCTAATTCAATTTCTATATTTTGATTAACTTGATCATCACAATGTTCATTGATAGGTATTGAATCTCAAACCTACACCTCATTCTTGATATCTAAGGTAGTTGTGACATTTGGATTGTCAATTTTATCCCAATGATTAGACCTCATTTGGTTCAAGGGTATCAGATGGGATGAGTGGTATTGGTTGGAATCCATAACTCTTGATGAATAGTTCATCATAGAAGAAGATTGTGTCTCAACCTGACTCATTTGTGAACTTTGATTGTGAGCTTTAGGTCTAAGTTTGTATAGTTGATCCATATTGACACCTTGAGAAATCAACTATTGTTCAAATGTCACTTCCTCATTGTAAGCTCTAGGCAATGATGTAATTTTAAGACATTTCTCCAAAAACATAGAAATAACGTGATCTAAGGCAACCATGTATATTTGAGTAGCTCTTTCTTCTGAAATGATATAATGTATCCCCACCTCGGTATACAACCTATAAAATTTATCATTAAATAATCTCATGGGTTTATTAATTTTTTTACGGATAGAGACAAATTGATTTAACATCATAACTGGGTCATCCAACTTTCCAAAATATTTGAGAAATGCTTCTTCTAATTTAGCCCAAGAAGTGGTAGAACTTACAAGTAAATGTAGGTACCACTCAAATGCAACTTCATCCAATGGGTAAGAAAACAACCTACAAGGAACATCTCCCTGCATAAGCTGCAAATGAATTAACATGCTCTTGTATCTCTGAATATGTTCCCTAGCTTGATCCACATCATGCCTAAACCTAGGTAAACAAAATTCTACACCTTCAAGAATTTGATGAATAGGCATGTTTAAATTGCTATAATAATCACCTATCCAAGATGCAACTCTTTTCTTTACTGAAGTAAACAATGCCATTAGTGAAATTTAAAGAACACAACTTTAATGCCAATATTATTAGTCAAAGAAATATATCTTGCAAATAAGCATGAAATGACTAAAAATTAATTGAAAGATATGCATTTATTAAATCTTGGAATTAAATAACATCCTTCAATTTGCAAATGTATATATAATTATTTTTAAAAACTCGAACTAAATTTGAACAATTTCAAATGCTAAAAATTAAAAATATTACCTTTCAGGCCCTCCTTCTAGCACCAATTCTATTGAGTGGAAATTTTACCCAATTGCAAAATCCCCATCACAATTAGGATTTTCAAATGAAAACCCTCTCTTGTAAAGAAATAAACATTTCTCCAAGGTTCCTTCACTTAATGTGTGTTTGTGTGTTATAAAAATGTATCAAATAAGTGCTTAGAATACCTTAGTGATTTACAAATAAATATTAACAAGGGGTTTGTGTTGGTAATATTTTATGATGCTATGTAAGTGATTGTTCATGAAACTTAATGAAATGATGAATGAATTGATCTTTAGGTTGCTTTAAACATGAAATAAAAATAATCCAAATGATTAAACCTTCAAATATAATATCCTTTGAAATAAATTATAAATTAATCCCCCCTTTGATGAAATTAATTTTCATTAAGGGAAATTAATCTATATGCTTTGAAAATAATGGCCTTTTGGTTGCCATATAAATAACTACCTTTAATGAAATTAATTTTCATTAAGGTAAGTTTATTTATTGCTTGAAAATGAAAACTTTTAAAATTATAAAATTCATTGAAAACATGAACTTTATGAACAATTTTATAATTTTAAATTTTCTCCAAATCAAAACTGAAATTGGTTTAAATAACCAATGTATATAAATCTTAATTATAAAGTTTGCGAATTTATAATATTAAAATTAAGATTCATATGATATTTCCATTAATATAATACTTATTCATCCAAATATCAATTAAATTAAATATTTGGAAAATGAATAAGCATAAGACCTTAATTATAAAGTTTCAACCTTTATAATATGAATTAGGGCTTTATAATTTGAACTTTAGAATTAAAATAAAAATCAAAAGAAGGGTAAAAGAATTTAAATAAAACAATAAACGAGTGCTCAGAAAATAATAAAAAAAGATTTACTTGGAATTAAATCCCACCTAAATTAATAATCAGAAATCTCTCAATCAAATAAAAATGGAATGCAATCTTCAATGGAAACTTTAGTAATTTGAAATAAATTAAATTTATTAACATTATGGAAAACTTTTAATAAATATTCCAATATAATAAAATGAGATATTTTACTGATAAAACCTTATTGCGCAATATTCCAAAACAAACCTTTGTCACTGGCTTTCTATTCTCCTTCTCTGTAACCTAGAATAGACTTCTCTTCGGGCGTCCTTTCAAATATTCCTCTTCTTTCCTCTATAATTTGTCCACCATCAGACCCCTTTCTCAGTCCTGTCATTCTATATTTAATATTTCTCTTTTGTTTTCAAAACTCGCTCGTAATTCCACTTTCGGTTTTTCTTGTTCAGTTTGTGTAATGATTTTGATAATACATTTTTAAATAATTTTTTCCATCTAGCCTTCCATCGGGTGTGCAATTAATCTATTGTTGTGCATGATGGATGACACTTTGGTTCTTTGATTATACTTCTTATAATATGGGATGAACTGAATGGATTTTTCCCATCATGCATGCTATTAAACTATTGTCATATCATAATATCGTAGTCATCCATTGTGATGATCTAATGAACCCAACACTCAGACCTCTTGTAGAGCAATACAGTCAAAACTCCAAAGAGCATGGGATTTGACCCTTAGGATGAGCTACGCGATTTTCTTAAAGGATGACTCCTTATAAGATGTGATATTTAAATCTTACCTTCCTAAACTACTCCTACACTATTTGCATTCATCAAGAGAAAATAGGAGAGATAATAGAAAAGTAAAGTCCCAAACTATGAGAGGTAATGTGCCAAGATCACAAATTCTCTATGCATTAATGGGATGATAAACACTTTGAACCACTCATCAACAACTAAAAGGTGAGCACTTTCTTGGTCTAACACAAGTATTCATATGCATAAGACATACACAATAACTAGGATAGAGGAAGAATAGTCATCATTTCTTATATACATCAAATATTTACATACAAATACGCTAGGTCAGAAGGACTCAAATGATATTAATATCACAACTTAGGGTTTGATTATAGACTGGTACATAAGAGAAAACAAAAGGATAGCTATCCAAGGGGTCAAATATTATACACTTCTTAGGAAAACTTTTGATGCTTTACAATAATAAAGAAACTATCATTTCTAGATAAAACTAGGGAGATTTTCCCTGTAAAATTGTGATGGAAATTTAAAAAATTGTCTTTGTTGAATACCAGGACATACCTTCATTGAATTTTTCAATTTTTACAAGGCCTATAGATCTAAAATTGTTAATGCTAAAATTTTTGGGACTTTGGATGCATAGCTACCATTGCTACTACAAACTACCTCTCCTAGGGATCCCTAAAGACTGAGCATGAAGCTCTTCTATAATCAAGGTTACTGTTGGTCATCAAATCCGCACAAGAAAGGAATTTCGATGGGTTTATGTGCCCTGGACTTGTGACCAACATTGAAAGGCTAAGGGGAAGAGATGCCCCTCGTGCCATGTTAGCGTACTAATATGTATTTTGTCTTTATTACATAGTTTAGCTCACTGTTACAACTGTTGTAACAAGTTGCTATTATCGCTGGTTGGTTTGGCAACCTCCGGGATAATTGCTATTGTAATCGCTATTTAATCTGCTGCTGAATAATTGAATTGTGTTCGTTGAATCTAACATGGCATCAGAGCCACTCGGAAATTCTGGGCGAGAAGATTGCAGGGAGCGGTGAAAGGTGGCTGTGTTGCGGCGGGGTTATTTTTTTTCTTCACGCCATTGCGTGATTTAAAAAAAAAAAAAAAAAAAAACACCCGCGGACGCGCAGGTCGCTGGAAGCTCCTTGGCGGTCCGTGGCCGCAGAAGTGCAGGAAGGGGACGTCCACGCAGGAGGCGCGGCAATCGTCCCCCCCCCGCCCGAAGAGGACGCTACAGGCCCGCGTGACAGCAACTGTCGCATTACGCGACAGTGCGCGCAGGGCCGTGCGACAGCGCGCACTCCCGCGACGGGCCGCGGTCGCGCCAGGCGGCAGGCCGGCGCGAGAGGAGGGACCCCACCCGCGCGGGATTTTTAAATCCCCGACCGCGCGGGAATTGGAGGGGGTATAAACCCCCCCCGCGGCTTGCGACAGCGACAGGAGGGGAGAACCCCCCCGCGCGCGGGATTTTTAAATCCCGCGACGGGCCGCGGTCGCGCAGGCGAGAGGCCGGGACCCCCCCCGCGCGGGATTTTTAAATCCCCGCCCGCGCGGGAATTGGAGGGGGTATAAACCCCCCCGGCGCCATTTGCGCGTAGCGGCGCGGCACCCCCCCCAAACCCTCCCGAAAAAAAAAAAACGGCCTCCCACCCGGCGCACACGCGAACCGCGCGCGCCGGGAAAGAAAAAAAAAACACAGAGCCACCCCCCCTTCCCGTTAAAAAAAAAAAAAAAATTGGTCTGTGGAAGAATTTTTTTTTGCAGCCGCAGAGAGGAGCGGTGTTGTGTTTCGCCTCGCAGAGAGGAGCGCCAGCACTGGCAGAGGCCGAGGAGGAGGAGGATTCGGGTTGATAAGGGAGGAGGTCTACTGATCTTTTCGGATCAGCCCGCTGGCTCACGTGGTCGTGAGCCGTGCGGTAAGGCTCGTGGAGCCCACGTGCCCGGGGGTTCGAATCCCGCCGACTCCCCCAAGGTATAATTTTTTTTGTCAAAGTCATTTTTTTATTATTATTATTTTTAATTAAAATTTTTAATTTTAATTTTTTTTTAATATAGTTTTTAAACTTTAATAAATTAAATTTAATTTTAATTTATTTTTTCTAAAGTTTAAAACTATAGAAATTAAAATTATTTATTTTAATTTTAAAATTGATAATAATTATAAAAATGCTTTGTTAAAGAAAGCCTTTTAAGGGGGGATTTTTTTTCAAAAAAATCAAAGGGGGATTGAGAGTAATTTTTTATGAAAAATAGCAATTTGGCATTGTAAAAGGTGCATTTTCGGCTGTGACCGACACCTAGTGGGTTATTCTAGTGGGCATTTTTTTTGTTGTATGTTGCATATTTCATTTTTGCACTATAACATTAAAAATTAAAATCAAACACTCCTTAAAGTCCCCGGAATATAAAACCCATCTGTGCAATTTATTTGCACTGCAGCGTTCGGTATTTGCGATACCTCTGGCCAGCACTTACAGGTAAAGCTGTCGTGATTTGGCTACTGTATCCGCCGCCTAATATAGCTGCTATAACGACGTCTGAGCTTGTTCTCTATAAATCGTCTGGGAGGAATAAGTACGCCATTTTTGCATTTTTTACTCCATCCACTACCCTTTATCGCACTTGTGTTTAGGCGTAAATCCTGACGAAGTATTCTTCATAGTGTTTAGGGGAAGTTACGCCCCACGCATGAGAAGAATCTTCTATGGTAGGTGCCATCAACAAGGCGATTCCCTTTCAGGACCGCTTATGTTCCACGTATCGTATGATCTCTAAAATTCACCTATAGTCTCCCTCACGTAAGGGCGGGTGATTTTTGTTGATCTTTCTAAATACCTATAGTTTCCCTCACGTAAGGGCGGGTATTTTGTACGGTATATTGGCCTAGCAAAAGGTATATCGAAAGGGGGACCAATTTGGTGATATAAGGAACCTTCACTATGGCCGCAGTTGCAAAATTGATGACCGATCCGCATCGCTTATTGAAAGGTCCAAATTATACACCATGGAAACATAAGATGAAGGCTATTCTCCAAATGGAAGATTTGTGGGATATTGTTACCGGAGTAGCAACAAGGCCTTCACCAACAAGCAGGATCCACAGGTCCTTCAACAGATCAGATTGCTTTTGACAAGAAAGACAAGAGAGCAAAGGTGCTCATTTTGTTTGTCAAGTTTCCGATGAAGTGCAACCTCATATAGCCGATAAAGCAAGTGGTAAAGAGGCATGGGATGCCCTTAGAACCATCTATGAGGGGAAGAATGAATCCACCATTCTTCATCTTCAACAACAACTTCATAACCTGAGTTTGAGACAGGGTGAAACAGTTGAACTCTTTCTGTGCAGAGTGTCTGAGTTGAAAGAGAAATTGAGTTCTCTAGGAGATACTGTGGATGAAAAGCTTCTCATTTCACTTGTGATGAGAGCTTTACCTTCTTCATTTGACATGTTGATAACCTCCATCCAGGTGTCCCAACGACAAATTACCTACATCGAGTTGGTCAATCTGCTTCAACAACAGGAGGCACGCCAACTTCACAAGGATGATTCTTCCAATACAGCCCTATACACCAACAGCAGTGGTTCTAGGAAGAAAGGTAATGGGCAAAAAGGAGGCAACTTTCGGAAAGGAGGAAATTCTCAACAGGATACGAAAGGAAAAGGCAAGCAACCTCAACGAAGAAGAGGTGGTGCAAGATCTCTGAGAAAGACAACCATGACACCAACAAGTGTTGGCATAAGAACAAGCAAAAAGGCCAAAACAAACCACAAAATAAAAACAAGCAACCCCAGTGCGAATGTTGCCGTTGAAGAATCCGACTCGTATTCCGAATGGGCACACAAGGTGCTCATGACTACCACAGATTCCACTCAAAGGGATCCTATTTGGTATGTCGATTCTGGAGCTAGTAAACATATGACTGGCGACAGATCGTGGTTTGAATCATTTGTGGCCAAGGAGGGCAAACCCGTCACCATTGCCGATGATAAAACCTACAGTGGTTCAGTGGAGAGGGTACAGCTTCGCCACTCTTCCCGATGGCAAGTGTCGATTGACAAGGTCCTCTATGTTCCGGGATTGGCCAACAATTTGTTGTCAGTGACACAAATCCTGGACAGAAATATGGTTGTCAACTTTCGTGTTGAGAATGGAAAGAAGTGTTGTACAATTACCAGGAAGGGTAAGCAGATTGCAACAGCTTCATATAAGCATGGCTTATTTGCACTAGATGCTATCTCTATTCCACATGTTGCCATGACTGTCTCTACCAAGGAGGCAACTTCCCTATGGCACAAGAGATATGGGCATCTTAGTTCTGGCTACTTACTTGAGCTCAGCAAGTATGAGATGGTAAAGGGTCTTCCTTCCCTTCTGCCACATTGCCGCTGTGCTCCGACCGCTTGGCAGAAAGCAAAGATAGAGTACCATTTGAGAAGAGCTCTACAAGAGCACGAAAACCTCTCGGAGCTAATTCACACCGATCTATGCGGTCCTTTCACACCCAACAGTTGTTGGAGGGAAGAGGTACTTTCAGCTATTCGTAGATGACTACTCACGAAAGATGTGGGTTTTCTTTCTCAAACCGAAATCTAAGCTTTCGCATTCTTCCAACAGCTCAAGAAATCCGCTGAGAAGGAGTCGTGGGCTTCTATTAAAACCCTCCGCTCGTATCGAGGGGGAGAGTTTACCTCTAATGAATTTTCTCGCATTCCTAGATAAACATGGGATCAAGAGACAGCTAACAACCGCCTATACTCCTCAGCAGAATGGAGTTGCCGAGAGAAGGAACCGTTCTATCATGGAAATGGTTCGTTGTATGCTCACATGTGCAACTCTTGGGCAACAATATTGGGCGTAAGCCGTCACCACCGCAGCTGTATCTTTTGAATAGGGCACCCACAAAGGCCCTAAAAGGAATGACTCCACAGAAGCATGGAGTGGTCGAAAACCCTCCATATCTCATCTACGTATTTTCGGGTGTCAAGCTTTCATGCACATACCGAAAGAAAAAAGGAAGAAGCTAGATGAGAAAACACTGAGATGTATTTTTCTTGGATATTCTCAGCACTCTAAAGGATATCGGTTGATAGATCCTTTGACCAAGAAAATTCATATCAGCAGAGATGTTGTCTTTGATGAAGCTTTCACATCACAGAGCACATCTACAATACACCAGGATATTGTGGAACCAAAGGAAGAGGAGATTCCTTCGTCAACACGGACATGAGGTCCTTCTACATCTTCTTCACCACCACCGAGCGTAATCCTAAATGGTGTACAAATACAATCGGAGATGCAAATTTATCCACTCCTCCCAATTTGAATTTGGATAGACCTCGTACACGCAAGTATGGCTCAAAAGGAAAGAGAAGCCGTAGAAACCGGTGAGGTTGATGATCTTTGTCAATCTTTTGAGGAACTTTCCGTGACTCCAAGTAGAGAAGTTGAGGATATGGATATTGATGATGACAGGGCATTCATGTCTACCATAGATAGTCTTGGACCCGCATCGCTGCAAGATGCTCTTAGTGAGCCTCATGGAAGGCCGCTATGGATACAGAGTATGAGTCTCTCGATGAAGAATAAAACTTGGAAGCTTGTTGATCTGCCTCATGGAAAGAAACCTATTGGCTGCAAATGGGTATACAAAGTCAAGTACAAGGCAGATGGAACAATTGATAAGCATAAAGCCCGTCTTGTTGCAAAGGGCTATGCTCAAAAGGAAGGCATCGACTATGAAGAAACTTTTGCACCTACCGCTCGGATGACCACAATTCGGGTTATGTGTGCTATGGCAAGACAATATGGGTGGAAAGTTCACCAAATGGATGTCAAAAGTGCCTTTTTTAATGGTGATCTCCAAGAAGAAGTCTATATGACTCAACTCAAGGATTTGAAGTGGAAGGCCAACAAGCAGAAAGTTTGCAAATTGGTTAAATCCTTGTATGGTCCGAAACAAGCTCCTCGAGCTTGGTATATAAAAATGGACAATCACCTAATGCAAGCATGGATTTAAGAGATGTCCGTCGATGCAAACCTCTATTTCAAGAAACAGTGGTTCCGAGATAGTGTTGCTTGTACTCTATGTGGATGATCTCGCTCATTACAGGGAGTTCGAAGATTTGATCTCTACCGTCAAAAGAAACTTGTGCAAATCTTTTGAGATGACAGATCTTGGACTTCTCCATTACCGTCTTGGTCCTGGAATTCAGCCGTAAGGAGCACACCATCAAAGTGTCTCGTAAAAAGTATGCCAAGACATTGCTCGATAAATATCGCATGACCGACTGCAAGCCAATGGCAACTCCTATGGAGAATGGACTTCAGTTATCGCGACATGATGACTCACCCCAGGTAGATGGCACTCTCTATCGACAGTTGATTGGGAGTCTCATATATCTGACCAATACTAGGCCAGATCTCGTATTTGCTGTAAACTATCTTTCGAGGTTCATGCAGGAGCCTAAGATTACTCATTGGAAAGCAGAAAAACGTGTTCTTCACTATGTCCGTGGTACTATAGAATATGGCCTAGAATACAAGAGGAACAACAAATTCTTCTTGCAAGGATACACGGACTCCGACTATGCCGGATCATTTGATGATCGCAAGTCAACTTCTCGGATACATTTTTCATCCGGGATCCGGTCCTCGTCTCTTGGCACAAGAAGAAGCAACAGTGGTTGCTATTTCTTCAACAGAGGCAGAATATCGCGCCGCACGTGAAGCTGTGTGCGAAGTGATATGGTTACGTCGCATTCTAACAAGTATGGGCCATCCATCAAAATCTCCAATACACTTGTTTTGCGACAATCAGGGTGTTCTGAACCTCGTCAAGAATCCAACCCATCATGAAAAAACAAAGCACATTGACACACAATGTCATTTCATTCGAGAGGAAGTTCCAAAGCACCGAATTCAGCTTCAGCACATTCCCACCGATGCTCAAGTTGCGTACATTTTCACTAAGGCACTTGGACGTGTCAAATTTGAATTGTTTCGCAGCTCACTTTGTATTGCAAAATAATGTAAGGGGATGTTAGTATAGCTATTAATTATTACATTACCCAAATAATGTAATAAAGGGGGATGTTAGCGTACTAATATGTATTTTGTCTTTATTACATAGTTTAGCTCACTGTTACAACTGGTGTAACAAGTTGCTATTATCGCTGGTTGGTTTGGCAACCTCCGGGATAATTGCTATTGTAATCGCTATTTAATCTGCTGCTGAATAATTCAATTGTGTTCGTTGAATCTAACATGCCAATCTTCGGAGAAAGGCCGGCTCCTATACTAATCTACTTTTGGGGTTTGAGACAAGAGTGCGGGAAAGAAATAAACAGAGTAAGGGTTAGGAAAAGAAATAAAAAGGGGTAAGGGTTAGAGAAAGAAATAAAAAGAGTAAGGGTTAGAAGATGATGATTTAAGGTGGGAGAGAACAGGAAGCATGATTACTCGCTAACAACTCGAATAGCAGCAAGAAATACCAAGAATAACATGAAAGAAATGAAATGCCGAACTTCCTATGTATCCTCTGGACGGGTTCGCAGGGTTCTCCTTTCTCTCTCGCTGGAATTCAGGATTCAGAGTAGCAGCGATTGAGATAAGGGAATAACAGAAACCTCAATCCACCAGGCAGCATAAAGGAAAGCGACAAGGCATTTTTCCTCTCCTATGTATCCTTCAGGGCGAATTTTAGGGGTTCAGTCCCCGATCGCACACCGGATTCAGGATTCAGAGTCTCGGTACGCAAACGAGAAAAGACAAAAGAATTAAGCATAGAAGGCAGCATAAAAGAGAGAAATAGAGCACAAAAGGTCTTTAGTATTAAACGCAGGACATCAAGTTACAGCAGCTTTCTAGCAGAAAGTTCCCCCCCTTTTTACATTACAAAGCCTGGGTTTTTATAGAGGACCCGACCCTCTTAATCATTATCACAAAAATGGCGGAGTACACCCTCGGGCTCTGAGAAATCGGCTCCTCGCGGTTGCTGCGACTGAGTTTTCAAATCGGTTGCCAAAATTGGCAACTGTGACTGGGTCAACCATGGAAACATTCATTTAATGCACCGCCCGAGTGTCCCTGGCTTCTGGATGCTGTGCTTGAGTGATCGTTACGCCCGTCGGGTTTTACTTCGAGGACTGTTACGTCCCTTTCATTTGCCAAAAATGGTCAACGGACTTATCGGGCAAGAAAGGGGGCATTTATAAGGGGCTTTCGATCACCTTGGGAAGCTGCCCGCCTTGGAACGTGGGCCCAAAAAGTGCTTCGCTATATCTCTGCCTCGCCAAAGCCTTGGGCCGAAGTAGTTTCTCCTTGATTTGGTCTTCGCAAAATAGGGCTTCGCAAAACTACTTCGGGGTGTCGAGTGTCGAGCGGATTTCATCTTTGAAGTGGGGCCCTCCGTCCTTTGCTGGCGAAACTGCTTCGGCTGGAAAATGTTTCGGCCCGATTCTTTCTCAAAACTGCGGTTCGAGGAATTTTCGGCCGAAGCACTTTTCATTCTTCTCGGCTCCGATCGCTTCGGGTGAAACTTAGCCGAAGTAGGTGCTGGAAACACTTCGGGCCCGAAGTGGTTTCCTTACCTTAGCTGATTTGGATTATCCTTTCCTCCTTCGGTGAAGTCGTTTGGATGCCGCTTCGCAAAACTTCCGCCCGAAGTGTCTGCTGGAAATGCTTCGGGTGCGAAGCGTTATCTTTGTATTTCCTTCGACGATATTACTTCGCAAGGCTTTCGCCCGAAGTGGTGATTTGAAGTGCTTCGGACCCGAAGCTCTTTTCACATTCTCCTTCTTTTTTTTTTATATACAAAGGGGCGATAGGGAAAGCCAAAATGCTGTAACTTAAAAATTAAAAGAAAAAACTTTCAACAAGGAAATATTATACAAAATTCTACTATTCTTCTACCCCTTGTATAATGTGACAAAAAGGTGTCAACATTCTTGGCGGCTCGCGGGGTGACGAGCTCGTCTCGACGGAAGAACCCTTTGGTCCTGATCCATTGGGCTACGGAGTCACTGGTCTCCCTTGGATTCTTCTCTCTTTTCCATCTCTTGGGGTGTTTCTGTGGTATGCCTTCCCTCTTGCTCTTCTTCTCCTTCTTCTTCTTCTTCTTCCTCTGGCACGGCTTCTGGCTGTGGTGATGGTTCGAGGCGATCACGGATGCGCTTCATCGTTCTTCGGACATGAGTCCAGGCACCCTTTTGGAATGGTTCTTGATCCTGTAATGCCTTTACCAAAATGCGAAACCGATCAATCTGCCCGATGTCAGCATGTTTGGCCCTGATGAATAAATCGTTTAGGCATGCTACCATCTTGCAGTATCTCAAGATGAAGTCCGTTATCTGTCCCTCTGAGATCGGCTCCTCCCACCCGTCTATCTCTGAGACATCGCCCTCGAACTGGAGCCAGACTGGCTTGAGGTCATCTTTAGTCAGAAGGTTCCCGTCATCGTCTGTGAAACTCGAGAAACCCAAGGAAGAGAGGTCCTAAAAATAATTCATCGAGGCACGCTGCTCGTTGTCAAAAATGTCTTGGAGCCTTCTCGCCTTCTGAGCTTTTCGCACCTTGGAAAAGAAGGCGCGAACTGTGGCCTGGGCCGTGGACCAATCCCTAGCCGTCCGAGTCATCGCAGTGACCTGCAAGTCCTGATATTTCGCATTCTGGACGTCGAAGGCTAACTTGAGCCTGCTCCTGGCTTTCTGCGTGACCTCATCAATGATTGGCCCTCCTTCGACAATAGCGCGCTGGGCTTCGGTGATGAAGGTTAGTATCGTGAGGGCGCTGGAACACCGAGACCTAAAATTCTTGAGCAAATGGGCACGAATCTCCTTAATTCTGCTCCTATCAAACACCGTCAGGTCTTCCTTCTCGTACAGTTGGGCTTGCATTTGTGCAACTCTGCCTTCCAGCTCCTTGGCCTTTAGATCATTTTTGGCTTGTCTCTGCGCCTGATTTTCTTCAGTATTCTGGAGCTGTAGAACTTGCAGCTTTAGGGCGCGTGTTTCCTTTTTCATGGCCTTGCACTGCTCCTCGGCCTCTGCCAACTTGGAGCGGACCCTCGCCAAATCTTCCTCTAGCTTAACATTGGCGGCCTCGGCCTCAATCCTGCGCTGGTTGGCGATAACTGCATGAGCCCTAAAGGTCTCAATTCGGACATGCATGGATGCCGATTCGTTGTCTACATTTAGATGCACCAGGTCCTTGGGTGTTTCTTGGTAGTCATAGTCTGCTGGAGTCATTTCATCCAGAGGCTTCTGAACCTTAGGGACCTTCTTGATTTTGTGCATCTTCCCAGCTTTCAAATCAAACACGGCGCATTTTTCAACTTGAGCCGTCGCTCGCCCTCTTTTCTTTCTCGCCTCCTTCAGGATTTTGTCGGTATTCTATCGGGCTTGGAGCAGCTTCTCGGCAAGGGGGCGCTCCTTGATCAAGGACATCTCAGACTCAAACAAGGCTGGGTCACCAACCGAAGGAGTGAACAAATATAGGGAGTGGATGGGGGATGCCTCATCAGAAGGTTCGGCGATGGGTGTGGCGGGCATTTCAGCGATGGGGGCCACATCATGAGAAGTGGGACTCAGCGTCGAAGTAGCATCCCCACCTCTACTAAGGATCAAGGGAATGGCGGCATGAGTGGGTGAAGTGACATCAATGGACTTATCCCAGTCGAGATCGTGGGATGGACTTGGACTAGCCATGGGTGACGCGTGAGGGGATGAGTGGCCCTGTAGGGGAGACTGATGGGAACCTTCGGCCATGGCCGCAGTGGACATGGGTGAGTCCTGAGCAAAGGGTGGAGAATGCATACCTGAGTGCCCTCCTGGCAAAGTGGCTGTAGTGACTTCCAGTGCAGCCGTCTCCTGTCCTTCCTCTGCTTTGGCATTTTCAACCTCCATGGTTTCTGCCTCAGCGTCCCCTTCGGATTGGAGGAGTTCCTCCACATTGATGACATTGATATCCGGGATGGTTTTGGCGCTTGGTGGCGCTACGCCTTCAATGTTTGCTTCGGACGGACCTGGTGTAGATCGTCCAGTGGAGGCACTCTGAAAACCTGTACGGGGTCGCTTCGGATAGTTCGGGGGCACTGAGCCTTGTTCTGGCCTCTTCCTTTTTGTTCTGACCAGCGGTTGTTCTGACTCTTCGGAGCTCGTGTCTTGGCCTCCCATAGGTACCTGAGGTGGTTTACGTGGTGTGGCTTTGGCCTTCTTCTCCTTCTTCGGCTCCGAAGTCTTATTTTCTCTTCTTGGGCTTTCGCCCGAACCTGGAATAGCTGGAGGAATGAGGTCGACGAAGGACAGAGGCTTCCATGTCCCGGCATTGGCCTCATAGACCGCCACGAAGTCCTTGTCAGATGACAAAAAACCATAAGAATTCATCTTCCGATGATGGACCCTCATTATCCACCACTCTCTTAGTTGGGCCACGTCCCAATCTTTCATTGCCTCCTTCAAATCATCTTTTGCCTTCTTCCAGAAGGTGGAGTTGGGGCTCGGGAGAGGGTGCCGAACTGGGTCATATGCGACCTCCATCGGGTAGAACTCATGCCAGGGAGGTAGCGTTTCCATTTTCTCCAAATGCCACTCCAGATCCTTCCCATTAGGATTGTTCCTTTGCTCCATAATTTTTGGATAGGGGCAAGCGTGGAAGTTCTTAAATCGAAGATGGTCCCTCATTACCCCCAAGGGGTCATAGAGCCATTGTTGAGGAAGCTGGACTAGGCCAAAATTGGTGAGTTTCTCCTCCAAGAAAACATTTTGTTTGAGGGCAAACACCTCGATAACTCCCATTTTGAAAGGGAAATCGTAGGTGTGAGCCCATTTCCGTCCATGGCCATAAATGGCGTTTGTTGCATCGCTCTGCCGAGCGACCTCCAATGCGAACTGGTATTCGGAGGGATAGACTGGCAGTAGGAAAGGCTTCCCTACGAAGCCGAATATGCGAATTACGAGCCCCTGTGTCAGCTGAAAAATGTCTCCCCTCTTCTCTTGTACCACCTTGTCCCTTAGGAGGAGGGGAACCCGAGGGGAAGACCCTGTTAGCATGTGCATTGCGGGTCCCAAAAATTGTTGGTTAAAAGAATAATAGGACTCCGTCTTCAATAGGAGAAGGGTCCACTGGTATACAGGCAGAGGATTTCCATCCTCGTCGCTTGCCGTAATAGCAACATAAGGGAAACTCTTATGTACATGAAAGAAAAATAACCAAACAAGAAGAGAACAGGGCGAGAAGTACTTATTTGTCCCAACATTCTTCATGCTGGTGAGCCGCGTATGTAGGGTCCTGGCCACCCATTCTGCCTAGTCAAAAAATACTGGGTTGGTGCTTGGCCTCGAAGCATCAAGGGCATAAAATTCCCCTCTGGAAATACACTCAGCCAAAGATACCTGCCACGGGTGCACCGAAGCGTCGGTAGATAGGCCTGCCACCCATGCAATGATGGAGAAGATGTCGACGTTTTTGAAGGCCTCCAAGGGTAGGGGCATTTGGGGCAATTTGCCCGAAGGGAGCCCGCTTTTGAGGCTCTACTACAAAAAATTGATCATGTAGTTGGAGGACGTGAACCTCTCCATTTGTTCGCTAAGAATAACGTTGCGAACTGTGTACCCTTTAGGAGGGCCCTGCTATGGCGCAAAGGCTGCCTGGACATCTTCCTTCAGAATGGAGAACAGCTTGTGGCCGGAGGCGTCTACCACTTGCCTGGAGGCGGGCTGATAGTTTCGTGCGATGGCATCAATCAGCTCAGGGCAGTGATGTGTGGGGGGCGTCAGATACCAGTATATCTAGGAGTAGTAAGCGGCAGCTCTTTTGTTGTCTGTCGAGAGCCTACTTTTCATGAACTCGATGGTGCTCCTGAGTTCAGCTATGCTCCTCGATAGCTTGGTGTCTCTGATCCTATCCCATGCATCAACTGGCGGTTCTTCAGGCTGCTCATCCCTAGAATCCTCTCTTTCTCCCATGACTTGTTTCTCAGGGTGGCGGCTAACATCAACTTTCTTCGGCCCTTTGTCATGGCCCTTTGCCTTTGGCTGTTCGGAGGCCACCACTTCTGGTTCCTTTCCCTTTTCCTTGGAGTTCTTCTTTCCCATGGTTGATGCTTAGGGCAGCGAAGTCTGCAATGTGCTGGGGTTCGGAGGCTTGAAGGCGCAAGATAGGAGAGCTTGAAGGCTAGCAGTGAAGTTTGCATGAATTATCGAGCAAGTAGCTTCTCCACTGCTGGAGTCTACGTTATATAGCCATAGAAGGCAACCACCAGTATTTATGGCACTTGCCATAATTAACTTCGCGTCGCTTCGTCTAATTCGCCGCATGGTGGAGTGGTACACAGGGTTGTGTGTTATGATGATTGCGGCTTTCTTTGGAAGCGTGACCCTCTGCCACTTTGTACCCGAGCATGAACTTTTCTCCTAACCGAATCCTTAAAGGACGTACTCGCCACCTTTTCATTTAACTCGCCCGCTTCAGACGCTTTTGAAGGCGGCTGTCGACATGTTCCCCTAGGCACATTTTAAATGCCCCTGCCTTTTTCGTCGTTGGGTTGGTGAAGTCGAGGTCAGGGTTGAAATGCTTCGGGGCGAACCCTTGGTGCGAGCTGTTTCTTTTACGCTTCGGGCCCGAAGTGATTCCCTTCGCAGGAGACTGGTTTCGAAGTGCTTTCCATTCGAGAAGTGGTTCGTCGGTTCTCTTTCGATACTGCTTCGCTTGGATTCCCCTTGGAGAAGTACCTCTCGGTCCTCGGCCTGAGTCTTGCTCGGTCAACAAAATTTGCTGCGAGCTATTTTCTATCAGCTACTTCGTACGCCTAGTTCCCGAGCTTCTCTTTTTTTTTTTTTTTTTAGAGTTGCCAAAGTAAAACTCGACCTGAGCTTTTGAGCAACACCTTATTTACCAGCCGAACTATTTACAGTATTTACACAATTTTTTTGTGGCATAATCGGCATGCCGCCACCACGGATTCAGCTTCGGGTAATTATCCGATAAACCTGCAGTGTCCGGACCAGATCTGATTGTACTTTAGCATACCCTTGAAGTTTGGCTGGACCCTTCCCGAAGTTGTCCATGCTGCGAACAGGAAGCAACGCAGCCGATTTCCATTCCTGCTAGTGCCCAGATTATTGGCGAAGAAGTTCGCCACTTGAAAGCCTTCTTGGGGCATTGGTCTTAGGGATAGCCGGAACCAATACCAGACCCAATGCCAGAATTCTATAGATTCTTCGAAATAAAGGTCGGGTATAGGTTCTTCCATCCCACTGATATGGTAACAAGGTTCCTCCGACGAAGAGTAGTCCTCCAGAATCCCTTCGGGCTCATCCTCTGAATCGGACAGGCTTGATGAGCTTTGGCTGAACACTTGCATGCCATCTCTTGAGATACAAAAAGGGTGCAAAAATGTGCCCTCTTTGTTCTCGGGTTCTACCACTCGAGCCCGCTCCTCTCCTCGGTTCATCTTTTGATGAAGATCGCAAGCAGCCATGTTGTTCATTGGGTGGGCCATGCTTGCGTACTCCCATTGTTGAGCTAGTATGAGGTCTGCCTCCTGAGCTCCAAATGATTGCATCTCAGGCCTCGGCTCAGTGTGAGGAATGCCCCATGATGAGTACTGCGTTGGCCGGATAGGAGCAGTAATTATCGGAGGAAGTGACGGAGTTTCTCTCCACTGCCACTTTCTCGATAGGAGCAGAAGCCGTTCCGCTCGTATTGCCTCCTCAAATATTTGAGGGAATCTTCGTTCCCCTGATTGTAGTAGAATGAGGCTTACGTCCGGGTGGAAGGCCCGAACATAGAAGAGATGGGCTTGGGCGGGCGTCGGTTGGATCTCCAGTGGAATTCTCTTCCAACTTCTACAGAATCGGACATTGAAGTCCGTGATACCCTCCGAAGGTGCTCTCTTGATGGTGGAGAGGTATGCGAAGAGATGGAAGGGGTCCTGAGAGCCATCGAACATTTCGATCAATGCCCCCGCTAAGTCATCCCATGAGCAGATGCTTTTGGGCCTGAGCAATCTGTACCACCGCAGCGCCCTTCCTTCCAGAGATAGAACAAGAAGTCTGATCATGACATCTTCATGGATAATGTCATGGAGGGTCGCTAAATCGACAACATCTTCAAGGTGTTCTCGGGCCATTCCCGTGGTGCCGCTGTATTTTGTCAATGATTTCAAGGCACTTTTGGGAATCTCATGGTAGCTTTGGATATTCAGGGGGCCTGGATCATTCCAGCTAGGAAAGCTTCTCCCAGCCATTACGACAGTAGCCTGTGGAAATCGCGGTTGTCGCCGCTGAGTCGGAGTCGTTAGGTGGACATTCTTTCTCCGCTTATGAGGTCAAGGCTGCTCACCGAACCTTGATTCCTTCGGGATATCTTCTTTCAGATTTGATAGGCGCCTACGACCAAGAAATCTGGATCTTCAGCTCGACTGAGTCGCCAGGTGATTTTATCGGATGAAGACAAGCCAGAGCTTCACCGAACTCAGACTTTCTTAAAACATGGGGGCTCCTGGTTACGAAAACCAGGTTTAGGTACTGGTCTTCATGACTTTAGAGATTCTCGGGTAAAACAGAGTCGCCAGATGCTAAGAGTCTTTTGGTAATGAGGGCATCGATTCTCACTACTACTCAGAAGATGAGACTGACCGGATCTCACCGGGAACTTGTTAGAACTACTAGCTCCGGTGAAGACGGGCTAGAAATTTTCTCAAATATGGGACCTAAGGTCCCATCGGGCATGCCAAAAACTGTTGGTCATCAAATCCGCATAGGAAAGGACTTTCGGTGGGTTTGCATGCCCTGGACCTGCGACCAACATTGAAAGGCCGAGGGGAAGAGATGCCCCTCGTGCCAATCTCCGGAGAAAGGCCGGCTCCTATACTAATCTACTTTTGGGGTTTGAGACAAGAGTGCAGGAAAGAAATAAACAGAGTAAGGGTTAGGAAAAGAAATAAAAAGGGGTAAGGGTTAGAGAAAGAAATAAAAAGAGTAAGGGTTAGAAGATGATGATTTAAGGTGGGAGAGAACAGGAAGCACGATTACTCGCTAACAACTCGAATAGCAACAAGAAATACCAAGAATAACATGAAAGAAATGAAATGTCGAACTTCCTATGTATCCTCTGGACGGGTTCGCAGGGTTCTCCTTTCTCTCTCGCTGGAATTCAGGATTCAGAGTAACAACGATTGAGATAAGGGAATAACAGAAACCTCAATCCACCAGGCAACATAAAGGAAAGCGACAAGGCATTTTTCCTCTCCTATGTATCCTTCAGGGCGAATTTTAGGGGTTCAGTCCCCGATCGCACACCGGATTCAGGATTCAGAGTCTCGGTACGCAAACGAGAAAAGACAAAAGAATTAAGCACAGAAGGCAGCATAAAAGAGAGAAATAGAGCACAAAAGGTCTTTAGTATTAAACGCAGGACATCAAGTTACAGCAACTTTCTAGCAAAAAGTTCCCCCCCTTTTTACATTACAAAGCCTGGGTTTTTATAGAGGACCCGACCCTCTTAATCATTATCACAAAAATGGTGGAGTACACCCTCGGGCTCTGAGAAATCGGCTCCTCGCGGTTGCTGCGACTGAGTTTTCAAATCGGTTGCCAAAACTGGCAACTGTGACTGGGTCAACCATGGAAACATTCATTTAATGCACCGCTCGAGTGTCCCTGGCTTCTGGATGCTGTGCTTGAGTGATCGTTACGCCCGTCGGGTTTTACTTCGAGGACTGTTACGTCCCTTTCGTTTGCCAAAAATGGTCGACGGACTTATCGAGCAAGAAAGGGGGCATTTATAAGGGGCTTTCGATCACCTTGGGAAGCTGCCCGCCTTGGAACGTGGGCCCAAAAAGTGCTTCGCTATATCTCTGCCTCGCCAAAGCCTTGGGCCGAAGTAGTTTCTCCTTGATTTGGTCTTCGCAAAATAGGGCTTCGCAAAACTACTTCGGGGGTGTCGAGTGCCGAGCGGATTTCATCTTTGAAGTGGGGCCCTCCGTCCTTTGCTGGCGAAACTGCTTCGGCTGGAAAATGTTTCGGCCCGATTCTTTCTCAAAACTACGGTTCGGGGAATTTTTGGCCGAAGCATTTTTCATTCTTCTCGGCTCCGATCGCTTCGGGTGAAACTTAGCCGAAGTAGGTGTTGGAAACACTTCGGGCCCGAAGTGGTTTCCTTACCTTAGCTGATTTGGATTATCCTTTCCTCCTTCGACGAAGTCGTCTGGATGCCGCTTCGCAAAACTTCCGCCCGAAGTGTCTGCTGGAAATGCTTCGGGTGCGAAGCGTTATCTTTGTATTTCCTTCGACGATATTACTTCGCAAGGCTTTCGCCCGAAGTGGTGATTTGAAGTGCTTCGGACCCGAAGCTCTTTTCACATTCTCCTTCTTTTTTATATACAAGGGGGCGATAGGGAAAGCCAAAATGCTGTAACTTAAAAATTAAAAGAAAAAACTTTCAACAAGGAAATATTATACAAAATTCTACTATTCTTCTACCCCTTGTATAATGTGACAAAAAGGTGTCAAC